>JALLBA010000619.1:0-15561 GCA_036939675.1 Cyclostephanos invisitatus
ACTGCAAAAGAATAAGAAGAGGAAAAAGAGAAGCGAGAAAGTGAAAAACCGGAGGTTGTGAAACTTTTTGGCGATCGGAGATCGATCGCGAAAAAATCGCAAAAAAAGGAAACATGAAACGACGGACAGAAAAAGAGTGGCAGATAATAGGAATTTACGACTCGCTATGGATGGCTGATACTATGCAGAGAGATGCAACAATCAGTGGCAAACCAAATCGTGTTTTCATTAGTGAGATGTCATCGGAGATACCGATAAATATTATTTGAATATCAGTGAGTAAATTGCTGCATTTGACTTGTTTAAATGATGAGCAGAGGCTGTAGGTGCTGCATTTGACAGGTTTCAATGATGAGCAGAGGCTTTCGAGCAGCTAACGCCGAGTATAATGCAGTAAGGTAATGTCTCTTATCTTAGCGCTTGTTCAACAATTCTTTCAGCATTTCGGCTGTAACTATACCCTGACGTGGAAAGTACCTTCCCACTCTGTGCCTGACCCAGTAGGGTGGCTTAGAACCGTCCGTATGGTGAATTTGTGCATTTCCATGTGCTTCATGGCTGTAGAACTTGTATATGTACTTCTCGATACGGATGTACTTGGGCGACTCATCGCCTTTGCTATCGTCTCCTCCATTTGCATGGGGTGTGCGGGGCGCAGGTTTCCATGGATCGTTCTTAATCAAATCAATCACATCCTTCTCCTGTCTCAGAAGCTTCACCAAGAGGCTAACGAGCCACGGACTCCTCTCGATGCTGCCGCTCTGCGAGGCTATCCACATTTGCCAGTCCAATCTATAATGATACGGGCTTATCCATCGCGGACGTTGGCGGACGTCACCGGGCTTGGCCTTGAAGTGATACTCTCGCCAGGGCCCTTTGATATCGTTCGCGGACTCTATTATCAATTCTTCCCGCTGCTCCGCGACGGTACCGAATGCACCATAAGTATTGCAAAGGCGCAACTTATCGAATGAGCCGTTCATGACTTGCTTCCTCGAGAGAAGGTTTCGAACTACGCTGATATTGAGTTTGGCCATCAATAGGAAAAACACTATGCTGACACTGGTCCTGGGTATCGGAGTTTGCACGAAGCTGACATCACCGGATACCAGGTCTCGGATGTAGGATTGCGTCCCAGCGGTTCCTAGAGCTATTCTTTGTACTAGCGGTGGTAGATTATTTACCAAGAAGACATCGTCAAGACAAAGCATTGCAGGAACCTACATACCATAGATGGACGGTTAACTGTAATACGCGAAATTCAAATAGGGCATACAAGACGTTCCAACACTTACAATTGTAAGCCAGTTCAAAAAGCTGCATATCATAAGTACATAGTACTAATTTTGGTGAAAAAAAGAACACGTGATGGCAATGAAAACAGACTAGTTTGTGCAAATTCACCTTAGACTTCCACTCGAAATCAGGATAAACTGAAACATGATCTGAATCATGCCACCAGTCAATCTTAAGGAGCGGAATGGTAACAAGAGGAGGAACGGCGCAACGAGCTCCACGAAGTGATTGCTCCACACCTCGAATCTGTGCCATGGTTTCGGGTTGAAATGAAAGAATCGCGAGAATGGATTTGGCACGGGCTGTGAACAGGAGATAGAAGAAAGGCCATGCAATCATCGAAAAAGAGGGGAGGAACAACGCGTCAATTCCTCGAATGATATAGGCGCCAAATGCATAATGAACGTTGCCGCAACCAAACGGCATGATATTATATAACTCGCCTGTGTCTCGTAGAAGTAATCCATGGCGGACATGTTGCCAGGCTTCCACTTTGCATCCGATGACCTCAACTTGATCAGACCGGCGCCAAGCATGATCTTGAACAGGTAGAATCGTATCGCGAAGATCACGAGCATAGGCACCTTATACAACGTCCTCGTTGACCCGGGCACGCTTCCACCGGGAGGACCTAGGAACGGATCCAATCTCATCATCGGGACAAGGAACAAAGCGTGAAACGTCAGCTCAGCGAGCTGCGGCTCCCAACCGTAACCGTAGAACGTCCCGCCCGATGACATGAGAGTGCGCTGCAGTAGCCACAATCCCAACAAAATTGGAAAATTCGCGCATCCCGAGACGAGGACTAGTAGGGACAACGCGAGTCCGGCGTTTGCGATGCCATCGAGCCAAGGATTTAGATTCGACCTGTCCCTCGCGAGCCACAATAATGATATCAGCGGACGGTCCATCGCGTCGGTGCGATGCCAGAATTTATCGCGGAATGCCGTGATCGGAGAGGATTCCAGTAATCCGAATCCGATCCTCGCGAGGAAGCCGGCGCGTTTGCGCCTGTCCCACTCGGATCTTTCCAGCCATTCCTTCCTACTCGTCGATTTGGCCTTGCCCCTCTCCTCGGCGCGATCCAACACGACCCTCGCGGGAGTTATCCCATCGTCGCCGACGAGTCCCTTGTTCTGGAATTTCGCGACCGAGAAGGCCGATACGTAGACCACGGCGAGGAGGCGGAAGAAGAGTATGCGCGCGAGGTGGTACGACGATGATGAAGATGGTACGACGAACGGCGGCGACGCACCGCCCCCCCCGATCGCGATGGCGGCGTGAGCGGACCCAGAAGCGAGGAGGAGTGGCAGGAAGAACGTCGCGATGATCGAGAAGACTGGCACGGACGGATATGGTCTCGTAGTCTTGGACGTCGTTGTCGTGTCTCCTGCCATTCCCGACCCGGAACTATCACGACGTTGGCGTCGGGGGGTAGGATTAAGCCACGAGTGACGAGGCACGGCGTCGACCCGCGCTGGTAACACGTCTTGATAATCGTCGTTGCCGTGCTTGTCGCGTCCCAACGACATCGAAAATTCGGCGCGACATTTTGACTCGCGGCGCGTGGAGCGACGCCCGATGACGACGGAGGAGGATGGGGGGGGCATAAATAGTGCGAGGGGCGAGGAGTAGTCGCTCCGACGGATGTGGCAACGCCCCGCCATCGACGAGGCCATGGCGGCGGCGGGTGGTGCGATATGCGCGACGAGGAGGAGGACGATTGCGACCGCTGCTCGATGTTGGTCGTACTTCCCCGTGGGAGGAGGCGTCTGCGATTTCCCGACCATTGCGCGTCGCCGGCTCACCCCATCATGGTGCCTGGCGGGACGTTGATGTTGTTTGAGGGGAGCGGAGTTACCTAGGAGGGCATCGGATTAGGAGTATGTGAAGAAAAATATTCATAACACACAAATTTATTTAATATGATTAATTGTATTAGATGAAAGTACAGAGTGTATTTTACGGAGTCCTTGTTCTGTGAATCGCCCTCACATCCAGCCACGGATGCCAACGGCTCGTGACTACCAGGATTTTAAGAGCGAGTAACCTCGGAGACCAATGCCGACCAAGTGTTTTGATTCCACCGAGCGACCGAGCGCATCCACGAAACAATGAGTAACAACGGCCAATATCATTGCATTCAGGGCGGTGTCGATTGCGGCGACGATGACATCGACGACGATCGTTCCGCGCAGAGCAGCATCGGCATGGCAACCTGCAACGAGAACTTCACCGCCGATCATCTGCAGTTCAACGACGCGATTCACGGCCGCCAAGGCGGCGGCGGCGGCGGGACCGACGTTGACGGCGACATCGATGACGGCTACGGTAACGGGGGGGCTCCCGAGTATGACAACAACGACGACGACGATGCGGCTACGACGGAGGCCATGAGTGCTGTGATCAGGGAGCGCCACCTAACGCACAAGGAGAACGCGAAGAAGTTAACGTCAATCCTCGCGAGCGTCAAGAATTCCACCAAGACCATATTGGGCGAGATGGACGTTTACCTCCAGGAAATGGCGGATATCGAGAAGACGTACATAAGGTGTCGTGCAAATACCCAGAAGGAGAGCAGGAGGATGGAACGAGTTGAGCCGGACGTGATCGCCGCGACGCAGCGTGAGTAGTACGACGTTTAGTCCACACGCCGGCGTTTTCTTTTGTCTCTCTGCGGCTACGGCCTTTCTGATTCGTCTGTCCGCTAAAACAATTGACTCGCCGCGATCATTCGTGTAACGATGCATGTATATCTTCCGCAGGTTTCATGATGGCGCATGGAGCGCAAATGTTCGGCGGAGGTGCGTGCATGAATTTCGCGGATATGACGTCATTGCTCGGCGGCGGCGGCGGCGGCGGCGGAGGCAATTCGATGGAGATTTCGAGCGTCACGACCGCGAGGAACAACGCCGCCGGCGACGCGGCGCCAGCCCCCAACACTTGGGCCGGGACCGTCACCCCCAGGGGGAACGATGGCGCTTCTCGAGCGGCATCGATCGCGGGCTCGTCGATGGCGGGCACTGCGAGTTGATGCCCCCCCCCCCCGCCCCACTGGGATGAACGAATCGATAGATCGATCGCGTTCGTCTCGTTTGCGATGCATTGCCCTTTGACTATATCACCGCGAATATCGCGATCTGGTTGCCTGCATGAAAAAGAGTAATACCTAAAGTGCTTATAAGAGATCAAGAATAATAATTAACATTTCTTGATCCGAATCCTTGATTCTCATCCTACGAGACTGATACCAGAGATGAAGCAAGTCAGATGATGTTCACTGCAATTGACTGCACATAGCACAGAACAAAAAACGTCCAGTGCGGGTATTTGTTGTTCCTGCTGATTGGATGATACATCGCCTTATTCCCTTGACTCAAGTCCCAAGCGTCTCTTATTCTCTCCACAATTTCCTTAATGCTATTTTAGCTCTGTTCTAGTCATAGGCGAGGCAACATGGAGCCAAGGCCATCCATGCCCAAAACTCAAAATGGAACGCATGGAACGAATTAGACCAGTCGACCATGTAAAATGTCGAGCAACTGAGATTATTTTTGTTGCCAACGCGTCGTCAAAAAAAACAATCAGCATGAGTGATGGGAGTTCTCGTCGCTGTCATCGACGTCAATCACCTCCTTCGTCGATGGTGCAGAAGCAATGTTATTTCTTTTTTTCTCAACATCACCTGTTATCAGCACATCGGTTGTGGAAGTGATCCAACTTTCACGTCGATCCATGGCTTCATTTGCAAGAGCTTATTGCAATTGTGAAGTGAGACAAACGTTGATGGAAGATGTTGAGTCTATCCCTGAAGCCAGAGGGGTAAGGTAGCAATAAACAATTCCTCGACAACTCACCATCAGCTACCTTATTCTGTTCTCGATAGACGTGATCGAATTCAACAACGCTCCTTACGTCATATTTTTTTATCTCTTTAACCACACTTCGGCAAGCGTGAAAGAATGGCACAATATTTGGATGCGTGCATTGCCAAGTGCCCCTCATTTGTTGTATGATCAGTTTGGAATCGCCACACACTTTGAGTCGAAATAGGGGCTGTTTTGGCAAGGATATCCTCGAGGCGTGTTCTTCTATGAAGGATTTAGTTCTCTCGAGTCCGGCAAGCAATCCGCTGTACTCTGCATAATTGTTGGTAGCCCTCTCTCCGCAATACTCTCGGACCGAATAAGTCGTCGTCGATATCACGTCCGTTGAACTGTCCACAATTACCACTTCTGATCCCGCGCCAGCCACTCCCGGGTTACCACGCGATCCACCGTCGAAATGTATCGTTATTTGCAACACAAAGTTAGGCTCGGGCGATTGATCGTTCAATGTCGCTACTTTCTTCTGGCGACTCGAGGCAACGGCGTCATCATTTACGCGAGATCTTTTCCTCCCTTCGTTCGAACCCGCCGCAATGCCAGAAGCTGTAGCAGCGACATTGGGCGATGTTGATTTTGCTTGGGCACAGAACGCTTGGGCTTCGAGGTGCGTTGCAAAACCCTTGAAGACAGCACCACTGTATCCCGATGTCTATGCCACAGAAATAACGGAGTTTAAGGTAAGAATACGATTCAAGTGCAACTGGCAGATCGGCCTATGGCAAATCACCAACCTGCTCTTTACATTCACCCCACGTGTTATAAATACCAGCGACCCGTCCAACGGCGACGGCGTAGAATTTTGGCCCTTTCGATTTCGCCATGTTTGCTCCTCCCTTTCTGTGCTAATGATGTCGGCATGTTTTATTCGATGCGTGTTTTTTACCTTTTAACTTAACCCCATGAATTAATAGTAAATATATAATTTTTGTATTTAAATTTGATTGGCCCTAGTATTCTTCATTCCTTCGTTATAAATACTAGAATTTACAGATACAATCAGCTATGAGCAAATTCGATGCGGGAAGATTACTTTATTGTTTCCCTCGTAATTCGTCCCTACTCATGTCGCGCCCTCCGACTCCGCACGTCGTTGATGATTGGGCGTTGATCACCGCAGTGCCGCATGCATACTGCGCCGGTGCATTATACAGCGGGGGTACTACCAGATGATGACGAAAATGTTGAGCAGGTGGAGCAGGGCTATCATTCTCCTTGCTTTTTTCGGCGCTGTGTCGAATTGGTACCTCAGCTGCCTCTTTAAATCACACGTCAATTTTCCTCTCTCGCTCGTCACTGATGGACCTCTTGCTACCTCATCATCAAGTGACCATGAAAAGCCTATTAAACTGACACCAATCCGTCGCCGTTCATCGATAGCAACGGAAGGACATCCTATCGCACGACAGTTATTCACCCAACCATCTCCCCATCTGTGGTCTGACATCCCCACTGTGGCACCTCATACGGGCAAAAAGAAGGTGCTGGTTACGGGCGCTGCCGGTTTCATTGGATCTCACGTCGCCGAGGCTCTATTAGAAAGAGGAGATCTAGTCATCGTCGTGGATGAAATGAATGACTACTACGATGTTAGTATTAAGGAGGGTAATTTGGAACTGCTCCGCGAAAAGGCGAAGAAAATGGCCCAACGAGCGAACAAAACGGTCGATGACGTCCTGAAAATTTATGTGGGTGATATTAACAATGGAACAATGATGAGGAGTATATTCGACCAAAACAAACCACAGTGGATATGTCATTTGGCAGCACGCGCGGGAGTTCGACCCTCGATTGATGACCCCCTTTTGTACGCGAAGGCCAATATCCTGGGAACGATGAGTATGCTCGAATACAGTCGCGAATACAACGCTACCAATGTGGTTATATCGAGTAGCTCGAGTGTGTATGGCGAAAGCGAATCGACGTACTTCTCCGAAGCAGAGGACGTCAACAAGCCCGTTTCTCCGTATGCCGCCACGAAGCGATCGGGGGAATTGCTTTCATTCACATATCACAAACTGTACGATCTCAAGATAACAAACTTGAGATTCTTCACCGTCTACGGCCCACGTGGTCGACCGGATATGGCTCCGTGCAAATTTATCTCGCAGGTCATTCGAGGAGATGTTATCGAGCAGTATGGCGATGGCATGACAAGCCGCGATTACACTTATATTGACGACATCGTCGATGGTGTGATTCGGGCTATCGACAGACCATACCCGTATGAAATTATAAATTTAGGAAAAGGGTCTGGTACCAAGCTGAATGAATTCATCTTGCTGGTGGAGAGACATGTGGGGAAGAATGCAAAGATAAAATTGATGCCGGCTCAGCCAGGTGATGTCCCGTTTACAAATGCAGATATCAGTAAGGCGAAAATGTTGTTGGGATACACATCCAAAGTTTCAATTGAAGAGGGAGTTCGAAGGACGGTGTCGTGGTTTAAGAACTCTCAGTCGAACATTTCCACTGAAGATAGTGCAAATGAGTAATACAGTTACTTACAGCCCGTGCAAGACATTAAACTATTTTGAGCTGCCAGCTTTTGTATGCTACGATATTCAGAATTGTTTATGCTGACATCTCTAGCTTTACTGATCATCTTTATCTTCACCTGCTTCGATTATCAACAAGGCCTAACCATCAATCCATTTCCACCCGCTAAAACAAAAAAAAACTTATTTCTCATCAAAAAGCTCCTCAACAAACACAGCCGACAATTCTATACTCGCCTTTTCTGGCCCTATATACACGCATCATGAACAACCCACAAACATTAAAAGCATTTCAAACAATAAGCAACCCTCACGAACATATCTCCCCCTTGGAATTGAAATTCACCACATACACAACCTTATGGGCTAGGTACTTCGTTTTGAATTGGTACAATGAATGTAATCGAATCAGACACGCTCATCGGAGCCTGCTTCGCCGTGCAATAGTTGCGTGGGCATGCATCTAAACAGCAAAACTCGCCCTGTGTACCATCAGGACAGGGCTCGCCGACTACCGGGCACTCGTCCTGAGGATCTGCCGGGTCGGGGGACGTACAGCCGACAAAGGCCGCCTGTTTTCGTGTGTAAAATGGGAACGAGATAAAAATGTTGGATAACTTAAATCAATAAAAATTTTAGCTGCCGTGAGCTCGAATGCCCACATCAATTTACTTACATCAGGGCACTTGAAGCTGCCAGCGGCAGGTGCAGGTGGAGCCGTTCCAAGACCCCCCGTGGGTGAATATGTTGACGTGACACCTGGGACGGGTGGAAGAGTAGGAGGGTACGTTGTCATGCCAACGGGTGGAAAAGTCGGCATGCCACCATCAACTGGGACGGGTGGAAGAGTAGGAGGGTACGTTGTCGCGCCGACAGGTGGGAAAGTCGGCATGCCACCACCAACTGGGATGGGTGGGAGAGTCGGACTTCCAACAGGTGGACTGGTGGGCGTGATTGGAAAAACTCCGACTGGCGGGTCCGATCCTCCAACGGGTGGATCAGTTAGATCGACTACAACTGGCGGAGAAGTCCCTGGGGGGGCAGTCCCGACGGGCGGATAAGTCGGCATAGGCACAACATCAGGGGGGAGGCTCATTTCCTGTGCTTTACGAACCAATGTCGTCCAGAAGGCAACGTCCTCCTCGAGTCCTTTCTTGTTGTCCTCTTTACCTACGTGAGTAATGGCACGATGCAACTTCCTTGGTCCATTTTTGCGAAGGTATAAATTCTGTGCATCGACGACGCTGGAGAGTGCGAGGATGGCGGCGAGCGTTCGAAGATTCGATGACGACATGTCGTACAATATATTCTTCCTTTTATCGTCCAACAATGGGTGGCGGATTGATAGACGGCTTAGGCACTTTGTGCCGGGGTGGAGATAGCGTGTGGATCGACGTGTGGGCGTCAAGTTAAGAATCGACTATCTGAGATGCTTTCGTATAAAAAAATCGTCGCCAAAGAAAATAAGCGTTCTTATTTCACGTATCTTTCTCTAAACTCGAGAAATCAGACATATGAAGCGATGATCAAGAAAAAATGAGCTAGTACTAAATCTACATACGCGTACATGGGAGGATTAGTTGTGAATGGTCCATCCAATCACACGCAATGAGATCGTTCGGTATCCACTACGATACCAAATCGTAGGATCAGCATATCTCCACCTCCTGGATGAACATCCGAGGTAGGCATAAAATCAAGACCGAACCGCGAGTGCCACCGCTTGTCATTTTGATATTCTTCTTCAACCAACTTCACCGCCATGCTCCGAGAAAAGGTCCTCGTGTTCATCGCCGCCCTATTCGTTGGGTTCGCCTCTGCGGCGATAGATTATGTTGATGTAATCAAGACGAAGAGACTCAGCAGGAATAAGAGGGCGTTGAAAAACAAGAACGCCGTCGTAGAAAAGGAGGACGTTGCCTTCTGGACGCGCCTACTGCAGGAAGGCAACGTAGGTAGCTTGCCCGTGGGATCGAGCCCACCGGTTAGTACTGTAAGTGGCGACCACGATGTGATTCCTTTGCACGACATTTAATGCATCGCACACCAATTCATCGCTCATAACTATCCACGACGAATTGGGAATTCCTTACCACTTCGTATTCGACCGCAGGGTGGTGGGGAAGAGGTGGGTATTGTTCATCGACTCGTCTTGTCATTCGTTCCATCTTGCCCTGACCCCGCTAACCCATCGATGACCGAATCATACCGTGAACAAACACCAGGGTGGTCCGCCATCTCTCAGCCCGCCTCCCTTCACTCCCTATCCCACGGGTGGTGTTGATAGCCTGCCTCCCGTCGGGGGAGGGAGTAGCATGATCCCGACCGGAGGTGGAAGCATAGGTGGCGGAAGTAGCATGATCCCGACTGGAATTGGAAGCATAGGAGGCGGGAGCAGCATGATCCCGACCGGAGGTGGAAGCATAGGTGGCGGGAGCAGCATGATCCCGACCGGAGGTGGGAGCATAGGTGGCGGGAGCATGTTTCCCACTGGGGGCGGGAGCGCGGGGGGCATCGGTAGCATGATCCCCACGGGAGGCGAGAGCCTGCCCCCGGTCTCATTCACGACCATCCCGGATACGATGCCACCCGTGGGGACTCCTCCTCCCATTCCACCGGTGTTCAATGTGAGTGTAACGTTTCCGATCTTGGGTGACATTTTGATCCCCCTTTTTTTGCCCGGACGTCGACGAAATCTCACGCCCATCTCTCGCGATGCATATCACCATACATTACGATGATCGATGATGAACAGTGTCCATCGGAGACACTCGTCGGCTGCACGGCGCCGGACCCATCCAACCCCCAGGACGAATGCGACGTCGTCGGCGAGCCATGCGCGAGCGATGGAGAGTTCTGCTGTCCCGATGCCTGCCCGCGCAAGTATTGCACTTCCAAGGAGGCGTAGATGAGAGAGAGAGGAGGAGATTTAGAGAGAAAGAAAGAGGGGCTCGGATTTTTTTTCAGTTGATTCAAGAGGTTGGTCTGCCTTCTGATCCGGTCGCGTTCGATACGAACTGCTGTTTCGACCGGAAGGGGGAGGGAAGGCGGGCTTGGCTTGCGCACTTTGCTTCTTCAGCACGTGCGGTTTTAGAAAATCGGTTCCTTTTTTTCATATGAGGTGGGCCCTGGAATTTGGTGGCATATAATATTTGGTAGAAGTCGGGGAGGATCCTTGCGATATGATAGAGAAGAAACGTATACGTACAATAGTAATAAGTAGAATAATAGGGATGTCTTGCGATGATGTCATGATAGAGAAGAAACGCGTAGAGTAAAAGACTATATCGTTTCATTGCCTTCAACAGGCCGATGAATTAGTTGCTCTCTGGATATACGATGATTTTATAGGGCAAGTGCGGCTTGAAAAGTCTCTTAGGTACCACTTCTGCGGGAAGACACATGTTTCTCCCGTTGGGTACCCCACCTTGTTACGAAGTCCATAATTCTCGAAAGAGAGAGAGAGAGAAAGTTTAGTGGCAGAAGGGGGGGGGGGGGGGGTGAACGCGCATCACACTACGCACATATACTTGGGTGACATATATTATATAATCTCGCGAGTTAACTTTAATTCCCCCCCCCCAAAAGGCTTCGTCGCCCACGAACACGCCACGGGTGTCGTTCGAACGAAAGAAAAAAAGGAAAAAAAACACGCCTCTACATCGCGCGTCCCTCTTTTTGTTTCTTCTTTTCAATGATAAACGACATGACGCGTCGTCCTCCCCGTGGGTCTATGATGCAATTCGTTCTCGTCGTAATCCTCGTACGACACGCCATTATGCATCCACCCTCCCGCATCCGCGGCGTGATCATATCGCGTCCTACCGCGTATGACATCGGAGAACGACGTACGGTCGTCGCATTCGCATTCGCATTCGTCGTCGTCGTCGTCTCCTACGACGGCGGCGATGCGAGACGATGGCGTGAACGAGGCCGTCGTCGTTGTCGTCGTCGACGACGACGACGATGCGCCGCATTCGTCTCGGCACTCGCCCGTTCGACCGCGACGAAGGAATACGATGCGCGATACCGCCGACGCGCGTCGGGTCGTACCAACGATGGCGGGAACGGGCGGAAGCGATGCCGATGCGACAACTCCCGACATTGGCACGATGCGATGGTAGGCCGCTCGACGTAGGATGGACGCGATCGACGACGATGGGGGCATAATGTTGCGATTCACGAGGAGGATCGAGGGTTGGTTTTTTTTGGGGGGGGGGCCTCAAACTTTTGATTGGGGACGGGGGGATAGGTGGAGATAATGTGTGCTATCGTATACACATCGGCCTTCGAAGTTTGGCGTCGTGTGTGTCAAGTCTCTCCTCGTGTTCGTCGTCGTCGTCATCCATCGTCCATCGTCCATTCTTTTTCGGGGTTGACACCCACCATCGTCGTGTCGTTTGCGTGGTCGTTACTGCACATGCGACATGCCAAGGGCAGAAGGTTGGCGTCATCGTCGCGTCATTTGGGGGGCGATCTTGATTCCCCCCTTTTACCCTTCCTTCCCCCCGCGGCCAATAGAGATCGCTTAAACTAAAAAATTCCGGGTACCATATGACGGAGGAGGTGGGCGGTGTACTCGGGGGGGGCGTCATAAAAAAGGTTTTCAGTTTTAGCCCTCACCAATCCCACAACCGCGCCGGCCGCCGCGAGATAGAGTAAGCGGCGTAAGTAATTATCGACGCCATGGGTCGAAGGAAGGGAAGGCAGTCGGGGGAATATCCATCCAAGATGGAAATGGCGCAATATCGTCGTGCCCTATACGTCGATCACGTCGCCGAGGCCGATACATATCGCAACAACAGCGGTCCGTTCGCCGGCAATGGAGGGAATGGCAACTGCGTCGATGGCGGTCGTCGCGGTTGGCGCGTCGACGGGTACCGTCACGGATGCGACAAGTGGTCGAATGTATTCCATAGCGGCGCGTCGTACCATTCGTCGTCATCGTCGTCGTCGTCGTCGTCGTCGTCGTCGTCTCATTCGTACCACGATGCGTCGTCATTCGGCGGCAGTCGCATCGACGTCCGGGGGGGCGATGCCCGCGCCGCGAATGCGACGGGCGCGAACGCGGGCCCGATGCGACTGCGTCGACTACTGGAGGAACGAATTTCGGAGGACAGATTGCGCGAGCGATCGCGACGACGTTTGTTATTGCACCGCTCGTACCGTAATTCGTCGTCGGATGCGTCGATGGCACGACGCGGAGTCGATGCGTCGTCGTGTTCTCGTCGTCGTCCTTTCTCGGGCGTGCGGGGGGGAGGGGGAGGGGTTGGACACGAGGAGCACGGACACGACGTCGGGTGGCTGTTATATCACGACGTCGATGCATCGCCTCGGATATCGAAAATGAACGAACGCGATGACGACGACGACGACGACGACGACGACGACGAGGACAAATACAACGATTGTTCCGTTGACGATGACGCGTACGTCAATGTAGGTAACGACGACGCGACGGTGCCGTCGATGCAAATATTGGCGGCGCGAGCCCTCGGTCCGTACCTGCCATCGTGCGTCGCGTATTATCGCGGCTCGAATTTCGTGGGCGAATGCCTGAAATCCTGTTCGTCGTCGGCGTTATCGGAACTTTCGATCTCGTTGGCGTCGTCCCTCGATGGCGATGGCGATGGCGGAGGCGGAGGCGTGTTCCGCACGACGACCGACGGGGCGGTACGCGCGTTGACGCGTTCCGGGATGGCGACTGCCCTGGTCCTACGGGGGGGGAGTAGTCCGCTTCCGCGTGCATCGCACGAGGGCGGCGACGGTGACGACGGGTTCACGATCGACGAGTATCGCGACGGACGCGACGACGACGATGATGATAATTGGTTGAGCGACGACGGTCTGCTTTCGCTTCGCCCCAGGATATCGCCGATGGCGGCATGTGACGACGATGACATCGACGGCCGCGGTGCGTCGTCGTCGTCGTGCGGCGACGACGACGATGACGACGGCGGAGGCGAGGATTGGGAATCGCTCGATTACGACATGGGTCTCAACTCGCGAATGACGGGGTGCTTCTACCTAACGCGGTTGGAGCTAATCGATATCCCGCTAGCGCGTTCGGGGATGAAAGGGGGGATATCCGTCATGGCCCTACGGACCGTCCTTCGATCGTGCTCGAATCTTACCCACCTCAGTCTGGGGGGGTGCTTTCGCAATTGGGCTGACGCAAGTGGAAAATCGTCGATATCGCCGTCGTCGTCCACCGCCGTGGTGGCGGGTGGGCTCGACGATGTCGGCGTCCTCCTATGCGGCAATCGAAGTCTCGCTGACTTGACTCGTTCCGTCATTTCGCTAAGCAAGCATCACGGGAACGATGATGGGACAATCGCGCGCATGCTACCGCAGTTGATGTTACACGACGTCTTTCACGAGGATTTCGACGATGGCGGGAGCGACATTCCCGGTCTCGACGAGCTCTTGCCCGATTTGAAAGTGCTAGACGTTTCGTATTGCGGTTGGGTGACGCCTGGGATGATCGTACGATACCTGCTCAACGTGTGGAGACGACGATTCGTTACCACGGGATGTGCGAGTGGCGATGGAATCGACTGGGGGGGGGGGGGATGTGATTTCGATGGCCACGATGGCGCATCGACGACGGGCAACTTCGATGCCGTGCATTCGATCAACTTTGGCGGCAACGGACACGTTGCCAAAGTCGCTCCGTCCCTGCGACACATAAACATAAGAGGTTGCGATGGGTTGCTCCCGGGTACTCCGTCGTCGCCATCGTGGTTGGAAGGATGGAGAGAATGCGGCTTGTTCGAAGGGATAGACCTGTCCGTTGATCGACACTTGCGTATGCGATGATGTGCGTTGTTACTGCGAGCGTTTACCCGAGGTTAAAGTTAATGCCTGTGCGACTAAGATCCCAATAAACACATTGTAGTCATTGCGTTTTACATCCAAAGATGAAACACCGAATCCACCTCAACGTTTCCGCCCTCCTTCAATATGTCCGCACCCTTCCCCTCTATCAATCCCCTGACGAATGCAAGGATGATTTGCTTCTCGCTGAACGATTTGGATACGGTCTGACCCTTGATAATTCGCCATGCGGTCAGTTGGATCCTCTTGACGTAATTCTCGAGCATCCCGTCCTCATCGCAGTCCTCCTCCGAGACGAGGCAGCTGGAGAATAATATGCCGCCATCCGCACTTCCCTTCTCGGCTGTCTTTTTACGCAGGAACGAGACCTTCAGGGCCGGATTGCCATCGGGCAACGTTACTGCGGGATGCGCCAAAGTGAAACGTGGCAAGGTAATGATAGGGCATCAGTTAAACAAATAGAAAACAAGTCGGGAGTGTCCGGTGTTATTGCCTGTCCGTTCACGGCTTTTAGGAAACGTTCAGTTCGTCGAATGGGTTACCACCCTACGCGAAGTGTACGATGCGTACCTCCATCAGTTTCCAATTACGACGAAAAAAGGCTCGGTCCTTACCTGGCAGGTACGTGAGCGGCTGAACTGGCAATATCGCCGCGAATGGGAACGACCTCGTGTACCTCTGAACCGCGGCCAAGGCGGAGCCGCCCTCGTCCTCGTCGAATGAAAAGTTTATACGAAGGAGCGTTTCGTCCTTGGACACGTCATCGAAATCACTCAATGAGCCATCGTCGGATGGGGAGTCCGATGAGCTCATTGCCATCACGGGCCTTGGACTCGTCGTCGGAAAGTCATGGCGGATGACATTGGACGGGAGTTGAAATGGTGCGCCCAATGCATAGAACGAGAATGATAACAGGAGAATGAATCGATTTTTCGTCATGGTCACATCTCAAACGATACTTACCTTTTATTGGGTGACAGCATAAAATCGGCTTAGGCCTTGTCCATAGGCAAAACTTTTGTGCTCCGAAATCATCGAATCTAACC
>JALLBA010000620.1:0-16858 GCA_036939675.1 Cyclostephanos invisitatus
AAAGGAAACAAAAGGGGCGACGGCCAGAAATGCCTTGGCAAATAATAGGAATGGCTCCCCCAAAAAATCGATTATTTTCGCACCACGAAACGAATTCCAAAAGAGACAACTGACTCTCCACCGCCGGCCGCACGGGACCACCGCCCCCCCCATTTCTCTTCCTCCCATCTTACCCAAAAATCTGTGCAATCGAATAAAATAGCATGGGTCGATACACCACCGTCCAGGCCTATGCCGACAACAATCCCAACATGCGCGCCGTGGACTACGCTCAGGCGACGGGCACGGCCGCGGCGGGATCGGGATCATCCTCCTCCCACGCTTCGGTTTCGGGATCGGGATCTACGACCGCGAATCGCGGTCCCCTCGTGACCGAGAAGGTCGATAATCCCTACGGATCCACGGCGGGTGCCGGATCCGGCGAATTCCACGTCTACCGACACGCGCGGGCGAGGGAAATGGCAAGGTGGGAACGCATCGGTCAGGAGGAGATGGAGGCACGCGCCGAGGAGGAATACACGGAGGTGATGAGACGGAATGCCGAAGACGAGGCTAGGGCGACGGAGAAGAGGAGGAGGAAAAGAGAGAGGGAAAGGGAATCGAAGAGGAGGAAGAAGAACATGAGACTCGGGGGCGTAGGCGTCGGCGTCGGGGGGGGCGGGGGCGGGGGAGACGACGTCAATGGCGAGGAGGGGAGGGGGGGGGACGACGAGTTCGAGTACGCATCGATAGCGGTCGCTGAAATGACGTCACCGGGCACGACGACCTCCGACGCTGATGCCCATAATGACGAATATGATCGAAAACCCTCGGGGAGGGGAAAGGACGACGACGATGCGCCCCCGACTGACGACGCCGTCGTCGTCGCCGCTGCCGTTCTGCCTTTCCCGAACGACGGATCCTTCCTCGAACGCATGAGGAGGGAGCTCGCCGGAGGAGGAGGTGCGGGGGGAGGCGCCGCACCGTGAACGATAATCTCCTCCCCCCCCGAAAAAAATCGGTGTCGTTGTCCTTGCCCACCCGGCGTCTCCTCTCGCTTGTTCGGGTATATTTAGTTTAGGTAGTAGTATTGCCCAATTACTTGTATCAATATTTTAATTGCATTATAGACAACGCCGATATTCGGATCGGGCTGCTTGTTTTTCGCGGGATGGATGATTGCACGGGTGCAAGACGATGGCGGTCGGGCGCAGTGGGGGGGGGGGGGGGGGGGGCCGTTCATTGGGGAGCTGTTTCGGATATCCTCCTCCCCTCCACACCCGATACGGAGGGGGGGGGGGGGGGGGGGGGGGGGGGGGGGGGGGGGGGGGGGGGGGGGGGGATGCCGTTCATTGGGAAGCTGTTTCGGATATCCTACTCCCCTCCACACACGATAAGGCGCAGTTGATGCATCATCATTGTCGGGGGGAGAGAAAAGGCGGGGACAATAGCATCTGCTGCGTATGGAGAAATAATCGATTAGATACTACCTTATCAAACGTGACATTCTGGAACGAACACCCTCCCTCCAGAACCAAAATGATCCCTGGTGACAATAATCCCCCCCCCCCCCACCGCCCGCCGGACACAACGGGCGACTCAGGGGGCGGGTGCGAGAGGGTGTTTTACTTGGCCCCACCCAAAAAAAGATTCAGGCAAAAGGATGGAAGGAGATATTTTGGGAGAGAGGGGGTGGGTGGGGGGAGAGATCCAAGCGACTCGCATCCCAACGCGGTGAGTGAATAAGGAGCAGCCAGAGCTTCTATCTTTCTTAAGTAAAATCTCGATAATTATCCTATGAAAACGAATTTTAACGATGGCCAAACGTTCTTCAGCGTCATCCCCGGGAAGAGTCTGAACGATCAAGAGACGCTTGACGATATTTTTGCGGAGGGATGATCATATGTGCTTTAGTCATCCCTACATGCCCCCCCCCCCATCTCCACCCCCACTCATGAAAATGAACAAATTCTACCCCCCACACTTTCTCATTTAAATAATATCCCCCTTTTTGGTCGGGGTTGGATGAAATAAAAAATCTCTCACCCCCCCCCCCGCCCCCTCCCCCCTCGGGCCATATTTTGGTCCGCCTACGGGGGGGGGGATGAGGGAAATTATGTCGCGGGAGGTAAGCCGAGGGATAAAGTATTTATTTAAACGGAGGCAATGAAGGCTTTGCAGGGGAACTCGAGCGGGGCGAGGTTGGTCACCCTAACGACGTTGCCGGCCCCGGGGGTATTGAAGATGACGTACAACGAGTTGAGCAATCCGTTGTTCGTGAATACCTCGTACTTCTGCTTGAAGTTGTTCGGTCCGTTGAGCAGCTCGACCTGGGCGTTGAGCTGGCGGGTATCGGTGTACAGCAGGACCTGCACCTGCTCGACGGACGCGTCGAAGTTGACGGAATGGACGGCCCCGCCCTCGATGTACCTTCCCTGATTCGCGGTGAGGAGGTCCGCACGCTGTCCGACCATGGACGGTCCGGCGTACGCCGCGGCGGCGTTGAGGGGGAAGTCTCCCGGACCGGTGTTGTTGATGTCGATGGCGGCGGCCTTGTTGCGGGTGCCGATGAGGGATTGGATGGGGCGCATCATCCCGTCCTCGGTGTATGCCTTGACCTTCATGGGGGTCCAGTCGGGTCCGATCCATAGCTCGATGAGCGATTCGACCGGACGGCCGTTGGAATCGATCCCGACCTGCACGATCTCCTGATTGGGATCGGGAAATTCCCAATGCTCGCGGGAGGAACCCTCGATGCGCACCGATCGGCCGATATTGGCAAGGTCCCACTCGGTGGCCATGGCCGACAATGCGGCGGTACGGGGGGCGGACGTCCGGGGGGAGTTGGCCGTGAAGGCCGACGAGGGGGCGACGAGCGCGACTAGGAGTCCGGCGAGGAATTTCATGGTTGGGATGATGATGGGGGGTGATTGGATCCTGGAAATGTGATGGTTTTGGGGCGGTCTCGATCCTGGTGGAAATCGAAGGGGAGGAGCAGAGTGTTGATGTGATGGCACGAAAGAGAAGGTGTGTGTGTAGAGGGCACGCGCGCGCCTGTGCGCAACGGGGCGTTGATGTGATACGAGAGGAACACGCACTTGAGTTTTTGGCTCTTCTAATGATCGGCGTTGCATGACGTCATTATTTCGAATCGTGGGAATTCCATACTTCACCACGACGGGGCGGGTGCGAGGAATTGGTAGGTAGAATAAGATACTATTCCTATGTCATAATTCCCGTCTGGTCCTCTCCCGCAAGAACGTCTGTCAGTCAGCCCCCTCCTCTGAAGGATTCGTGAAAAAGCGCGGGGCGGATGGGGGCAAAAATCAAAATCGAGCGGGCCGTCGGGGCGGAAGTCTCCGCACATCGCACAATCAAGCCGCACAATCACACCCACGCAAAAACGGGGTCGAACTCCGGAAAGCGAACTCGACGACGACACATGAGAGCTGCCGCGCTCGGACGTCACGCCAACAACGGTCGGCTCGTGCCCGTCGGCAGGTGCCCCGTCGTCTCGCCGTCGTCGTCGTCGTCGTCGTCCACCCCTGCCAACGCCGCCGCGACGGCTCCCCCGATCGCGTCGAACGGATCGGTCGGTACGGTATGCGCCCCCCCCCTCCCCTCCTCCTCCTTGGCCCGCGGATCACCTCGCGGCAGACATCATCGTCGCGTCCCCCATCCTATATCGTCCCGAGTCGTACATTTTCTATCGCATGATTGCGCATCGTTCCGCATCGCCGCACATACGTCGCGACGTTCCCTCCCCTCCTCGACGACGGCGAGTGCATATTCGTCGTCGTCGTCGTCCGCCATCGTGAGCACGCCGCTTCACGGACCGGGGGGATCGGCGCTATTGCGCGGATTGGAGGTGCACACGGTGCGCTCGGAGGACGACGGCCATCCGCTGGCGGTGTACGCGATCGACGACGATGGCCATCGCGACGACGGGGGCGGCAAAAAGGTCGACGACGGGGGACGCGGGACGGGGGAGCGTCGGCGACGGGAGGATCGTCGTCGACGACCCCGCGTGCCCGTGTTGCTCCTGCACGGCAGGACGTGGAGCTCGTTGCCCGTTTATCACCTCGCGTCGTCCCGCGACGACGACGGCGGCGGGGGGGGGGGGGAGGATCGATCGCTATTGCGCGCGCTGCACGACACGCGTCGAATCGCGCCGTACGCGATGGACTTTCGCGGCTTCGGGGGCACGCCACGCGATTCGTCCGGTTACGCCGAGCCGTTGCGGTGCGTCTCCGACGCGATGTCGGTATTGAATTGGATGCGCGAACGCGAGAAGGGGGGGGACGACGACGATGATGATGATGATGATGATGATGGCGGCGGCGGCGAGGACGGGATGAGGATGGGAACGGCGGCGGGGGCGGTGCCGCGTCCGGCGTTGCTCGGATGGAGTCACGGCGCGCTCATAGCGCAGATCGTCGCCCAGCGCCATCCGGACGCGATATCGAAGTTGATCCTGTGAGTTCGAATTTTTACGTTGGTATCGTATTTATTATACACCATGTGGTATCGTTATAGTTCTTTTTTTCAATTTCATTTCATCTTGCCCATCCCTCTCCTCGACGAACGTTCATGCGTCGTTGTTGTTCGTCGTCGAAAATATATATATGTATATATATCGCATCCAGGTACGGATCGACGTACAACCCGAATGTTAGGTACTCCATCCCGCCGCCACCCCTCCCACAGAGGGCGGTCATCGACGACGAGGACGACTTCCCCCTCCACCTAATGGCGGCCCGGAACGAGTACGACGGCGCCATGGAGGACTTCACGAACGCGTCCTCGCGCGGTTTCGACGACCGCGAAAACAACGAGGCTAGGATCTTCCCCCCCGCGCCCGCGATGCTATTCGCGGAGGCGGCCCTCGTGAGCGATCCCATCAAGGCGAGGTGGCATAACTTGCATCAGCTCAATGAGTGCCATCCGTCGTTGGTGAAGGTACCCACGATGGTGGTGAGGTTTCCCCCCCCCCCCCCTAAATTCTCCCCTTCACCCTCGTCCGTTTTTGCAAGTCTCGTGGATCTAAACTCTGATTCTCTCTACCCTCGTCGTTTTTTTTTTTTTCCCGGATGCATGTTAATATTATTCCGAACGCATATAGATCGCCGGGGATCAGGATCCATACGCCCCCATGATCGCGCAGGCGGAATTATTCACCAACCTCGGCAGGAACGCCGATAGGATATGGACGATAATCGCGAATGCGGATCACGCGGTCCACCTATCCGACGAGAGGCACAGGTTCGTCGAGAGCGTCGACAACTTCTTGGGAATACTGTGAGCAGTAGGTAACGTTGACGCGAGAGGGCAAGTCGCGGACTCTTGTTTTTATTTGCGGAAGTTTGGCATGATAATGCTGTCCATCGCTGCAGCGAGATTCGTGAGCGACATTTCCTCTGCCGAGAGGCCGGGGTGGAGTGGACGAAACGGTATCAAGAGAAAAGAAGAATATAAGATAGTAGAGACCCTGTGATTGTTCCCCTACTAATTATTACACTGATGACGATGATTGACACGAACGAACCACGAAAGATAACCTTCGTACACGAATGACACGATGCGCCTTCAAAACAACCGAGATGGGCAGTCGATTGCGAAAGACGAAACAGAATGAGCCCCAACGACGCCGTTCCCCCATTTTTCTCCCCTCGTCTCCTCATCAATTCGCTAACGCCCGAAACGGTCCGGAAGTCGGCCGGGCCACCGCCGCCGGCTCGTTCGTATCCGTCACATCCTGCTCGGCCACGACGACCGGAACGTACACGCCCGGTGCCATCGCGTTCTCCTCCTCCTTCCCCTCCCTCCCCCCGGGATGATCGTCGTACGACGACGACGCGAATTCCACCGTGAACGTCGATCCCGGTCCCATTCCCATGGGCACGACGATCGCGTTGATCCTACCGTCCGGCGCCTTGACGTGTATCACGTCCCCGCCGTGCACGCCCGATGGCAACGTGACTTGCGCGCGTATTTTTTTTGTTTTTTCACGACGTGGCATGTTGTTGTGGGGAAAGAGATGGCAAACGAAACGTCATGTATATATTAACATACACGTGCGCATCGTGGGCACACGGAACGGATAAAAAATAATGTCGCCAACGACATCATACAAAGTGAAAAAAGAGGGGGGCGACCATCATCTCCTCATCTCCTCTCTCACCCGAAATGTACTTGGCGCATCCACCGCCGCCGCCATCACCGCCGGACCTGTTCGGCCTATCGAGCAACCTGAGGGCATTCCCCCCCGGACACGTGACGAAATGAGCGTTCGCGATCGATGTGGTCTCGTCTATTCGTCGATATTCGTCCGCGGACGGCTGATGCGGTGGCTTGGCCACGCGTCGATTGCCTGGATAGGCCGACGATGGCGATGATGCCGCGGAGGAGGAGTGCATGCAGCCCATGATGATGATGTGTTCGATTGGTTTTCGTTTTCGTGTCGTGAGCATGAAGCGAGGAGGGAGAGATTCAGAACTCCGGTCCGGCAAAAGAAAAGGAAAGCGAAAAGATAGATTAGAGACTACTACCGGAATTGTAACATTTTACGTCTTTCGTTTCGTATTTTGAGTCACGAATCACTCAAACGTGATGGGACTTTATTGTGCCCTTTGCAATTTTCATACGTGTTTGCAATTTTCATACGTGTTTGCAATTTTAATATTTCAACATATTGTTCCTACGTTGACGTTTGCAATTCTCATTCGTGTTTGCAATTCTCATACGTGTTTGCAATTTTAATTATTGGGAGTCCCTACAACTCTGATTGAAATCGACAGCGGCGGGAATGAAAACAGTCAAATTGTTTCCTCTTCTCTCTTACATGCATGTCACATACACTCCTATCTGCATTTTATTATTCTCTCTCTGATTTGCCTAGATAAAATAATGCGATACGTACCTATCGAGAGAACCATATAGTACACCGCACGTAGCAAGAGGTATCTACACCTTTTCACTCTATCTACGACCACAACCATGCGGGCCGCCGCGGCCTTCGCCCCGCTAACCGCGCTTCTGTCCCGCGAATCGCCGATGTCGTCATCGTCGCGACGCGCCATGTCGGCATGGCGCTCCGCCCCATCCGTCGCACGTCCCCGATGTCATCGTCCGCCATCGCGGCGCGCACCTCGACGGACACGTACGACGACGTCGACGATCTCGACGACGTCGACCTCCCATCGCGCCATGACGTCGAGATCGTACTACGCGATCGCGTCCCACGGGGGAGGAGGATCTCGATGCGACGATAGATATGATGGGTGCGACGTCCTCCTCCTGGGGGGGGATCACGCGGGACTGCACGCGACGTTCGAATCGCGTCGTTCGGGTTCCCTCGTGCGCGTCCCGGAACGCCTCGTTCCCCCCGCCATGTTGGAATGGGACGACGCGCCGATATGCCTCGAGACGTTGACTTCCGAGGATTGGACGTCGTCACTCGTCGATGATGATCGAAATGACGAGGGAGGCGATGGCGTGGGGGGGGCTGGGGGGATGACGGGAGGGGACGTGAGGATGCCGTCGTCGTCGTCGTCGTCGTCGCCGCCGCGAGGTCTGAGGAGGACCGTCGTCACGGTCATGCCCGAGGTGGGATGCGGCATCGACAATCTCGAATGGATTAAGAGGTCGGAGGAAATATCGTTCGATGTACCTTCGTCGTATCAAACACCCTGCTCCACCTCCACCTCCACCTCCACCTCCTCCTCGTCCTCCTCCCCCCCATCGCGCGGTCGCTGGATGTCCTGGCGATCGTCGACTGCGAGTGACGACGATCGAAAGCGCGACGACGTGGCCGTCATCGATCGCGAGTGCGGTGGCGGCGGCGGCGGCGGCAAGATGCTGGTGACGGAGACGATATTCCGATTGGCGGATACGGACGACGACGATGTCGGACGACGTCGGATACGCGTGTCCCTATCGTTATCCCCACCGGAACGTACCAATGCGATGGAAAGGGGGGGGGGGGAGGATGAGGTTAACGGCCGTGGGGAGGAGGACGACGACGTCGCGATATCATTGACGACGTCGGACCTCATCGACCTGTACGCGGAGCGTCGCGTATCGCGGACGTCCACGGGGGGGAATGCGTGGACGGGCGAATCGTGCAATGCGGGCGGACTCGACACCCGTACGGTATCGGATGCGATCGGACGGGGGATCGTGTGCGGCGACGTGTTCGCCGCCAGGAGGTTGAATATCGAGAAAAGGGGGAGGGACGACGTCGACGACGGTGATCCGTGGACGTTGTCCTGCCCCGACGGTTTCGTTCCGGGGCCGACGATACCGTCGGTCGTGAACCTTCGCCTGCCCCAGAATATCATGATCAGGTACGGACGCGGCATATCATCGACTGCCGATGGCGACGCGCACGGGGATGGTGCCAGTGCCTGGTCGATCGAGATTTCTCATCACGATACGATCGGGGGGAATCGCGACGGGGAATCCCCCCGCTTGCGTCGCAGGGTGGTCCTGCGATCGTTCGATGATGCGAGTTTGCGAAGGATGGTGGGAGGAGGGGCTCGTGATGATTTGGGAGATATCCGCTATTGGGTGGAAGATAGGGCTCTCGATTCATGACCTTTGACATGTGTATGATGGATCGACCGTGGACTTGACAACGGTCACGAATCTTTGAGATGAAAAATAATGATATATAATACTCCTTTGCAACTCGTCACGCAGTAGTCAACAAAAAATGAAGTTACGGATTATTTTACTGATCGCAGTGCAATGAAATAGAATGAAAGGCATTTGATATTTTATACTTGCCGTGACGTTTAGATGCGATGGCAATGATACAGTTTATGCAAGAGTATTATGCATCATGCGTTGATGTAAAATTCTACGACAGTACTACCATGTCGTACTTCATTTCTGTATGAAGAAGTTGTGAGGTCTGATGGCACGATGACTGCTGCTACTTACTCAAGCGGCAGTGATGCTGCTAACTGGGCAAAAAAACGTATTGGCTTCGTCTTGTATGCGCGTTGCTCAGATTTAAGATAATATCATTCGACCTTGCTGATGCGTCGCGTGAAACACGGCACTCATTCTATATGTTAAGGGCTGGTAGATGACGGACTATGTACTCTTATAATTCCGAATGCTGGCGAAAGAGGAACGATAATATGTATAGTAATTATTAATGAGGATTGAAAAGGTTGTTCCGTCCGGTCGAGTATGTCGTCTTAGGAGTGATTTAAAACTGGTGGGCGAAGATCGCACGGTATCTAGCAACCTTCTTGGTCGATCTGTCTCTCTAGAGAGGTACTATCCACCCCAATGATCACGCACCGAATTCTTCCACCCTCCACGACGAGACATACATGCACCTACTAATACACCCCACATGAATAAAATAACCATCACCCGTACCTACCCCCCCATCCCCCCGCCTCCTCAAATCAGACCCACCTTACGTCCCTTCCAGAATACCTTACGTCCCTTGGACCAACTTGGATCGATCAACGCCGGACCAAGAGGCAGATGTACGTTCGTCAACCCGAGAGGTATGACCACGTCGCCGCCGTTCTTCGGGGTCGTCGTCAACGCGGCGGCGGTAGACTTCCCCACGGTCCTACCCCTTGGGTACAGCGTGACCGTGGCTCGACACTTCGATACCATCCCCATCGGATTGACGTGTCCGGACTTGATCGGTACGCGATAAACGATCGACGGGGGTGGTCCCCCCCCCCCCCCCCCCCCCGTTGTTTCGTCATCCCGAGCATCGCGTTCGCGAATCGACGCATCCCCCCCCCCCGACGGTCGTCGTCGGTAGCAGTACCTCGATCTCGACGCATCTGCCGTACAATTTACAGAGGCACGACTCGTACCCCCCCTCGAGTACGCTCGTGCCGCCTGCGCCCACGCCATCGTCCTCCCTTGTCCGCCCCCCCCCCGTGGCGGCATCATCGGTCGCATCCGCGATCGCGCCGACGGTCCACGCCGCGCGGAGCGCCCTCCCCGCCATCCCGGGCGTCGACGCGGACCCCTCCCCCGTCGCGCCGACCCCTACCGCCCCCGTCCGGCCTCCGTAGCCGCCTAGGACGGCGGTCGCTCGGAGCCAATTGGACCTGCGCGCGCTCGTCAACGTCCTGGAACGCAGCGTCAGGTGTATCGGTCCCGACGTCACCATCTCCGCCGCCGCCGCCGCAATTCGATCGTCGTCGACGTCTTCGATACAAATCGGATCGATCGTCCAACGGGAACATCGCGACGTTATGGCCAATACGTCGGGATCCATCGTCACGTCGCCCGTCGACCGACCGAGTAGGGGATTATCCCACGCCGACTTCGACGACATGCCATCGCGGACGATGGCGCCCCGACGGGCGTGTATGGTGCGGATCGTGGGACCGAAGGACGATAGTAGTAGGAGGAGATATGGTAGGGCGACGCGGTGGGGGCGGAGGGGGGTGGTGCGGCGTGTCATCATCGTCTCGTTTTAAATAATATATTTTATGATGAATGTAGTGTGCGAAGAATATGACTAGTAACTTCCAGGTGGCAGTTTTACGTGAAATTCTGTCCGTCGTCCGATTAATTTCCTCTTTTAAAGCCCTTTACGATTCACCACAACATGTTAGTTCTTTCAAACGTCAACCAAAAAACATAGTAATATTATTTTATCTCTCTAATATCAGCGACGTCGTGTTCCTGCAAAACCCTGAGAACAGCCGGCACAGCGCTGGGCTGAGCCGCGCTTCATAACCTGCATGCCATACTCTCTTGAGAACAAATATAAGATCACCTTTACATGAAACATGTGTTGGAAGGATAGCTGTGTGAAATGCGGCAAGGTCACGTGGAGAGGATGAGGGCTGCACATCGACTCTGCCCTGAGGGGGGTCGGCGAGGAGAAACGCTGTCCAGGATGGCGGATTGGAAAATGCCCGCTTCTGGGGAAGGGGGAGCGCGGTCGTTGCAAGTGCAAGTCCACATGTCCGGATTGTGGTGAGGAGGAACGTTACGTGTTCGCTTCGATGAATGTCTTGATTTCGTCGCACACACTTCGCCCTCTCCACCTCCTCTCGTTTTGATTGACCCATGAAAAGGTATGGAAATGCAGGCCAGTACGGCCGCATCCCTCGCCGAGGTCATGAATGCGCACAAATATCGAGGAATATTCGCGTTGGGCGAGAGTCAATGCGAGAGGAGAATCAATGGTAAAACTTAAGGTTCCCGAGGGTGAATGAGAAAGAGAGGTCGATCCCGGCGGCAGATCCCATCTTTGAATGAAAATGGGGGGCGTTCGTCACCACTGTGTATGGTGAAACATGAATAAACCCAGTTCGATGGAAGATGTGATCTGTGTAGGTTCATTTGGGCTCTGCTTATAGACGTCGTGGTTCAAGATATTACCGCCAATCGATCGAGAGACTTCGTAAGTTAGGTGATATTGCTTTCAATATAGCGCTAGGAATTTATAATTGTGTTTTATAGATCACACAGGACGTCCTCAAGAGGGATTGGTCCTTCTTCTGTTCAGGTACCGTGAAGTCTTCTTCTTCAATCGTCTCGTCCTCTCGATCAACCGATTGATGAACAGGACTATCCTCTTGCTGGGCCTAATCGCGATGGATATCGCGTACATCCCGAGCACAGAACCGGCCAGCGAAATCACGTTCGTATTCCCCCCGAAGCTCATCCGCGGCAGGCTGATCGCGATTGATCCCGTCGATAGGAGCTGTTGCACCAGGCCCGCCAAAAATCCGAGGCCGCCCCCCGACAATATCAGGGTCAATTCGTCCTCCTCGAATATCGGGTGCAGTACGCGTTCGAATTGCGCGGACGTCATGGCCATCATCCTCGCACGTAGCGTGCGTTCAATCTCCAGCGCCCCGTCGACGTAATCGTGTAGATTCGCGAGGTAATCGTACAGGTTCGCGCAAAGCCTCGCGGCCGCGGCGTTCAATTTCCTTGGAGCGTCCTCCTCGAGGTTCAACGCTCCGAGGGTGACGTCCTTAGCGAACGATGAGAATCGCCTCGCGATCAACTTCTCCCATTCCGGAAGCGTCAGGGGGTCCGTTAGCATCGACTTGAATAGCTGGCGCGACGTGAGGACCTCGTTGGCGAAGAATTTGCTGAAATCCGCGGATACCTCGTTCTGCCGGCGCAGGAATAATCCCTGGAGGGTGACGGGGCCGATCTTCGTGGGATTGATCGGCTCGAATATCCACTTCAGGGCGAGCCAATTCGTGGCGAGTCCAACTATCAGCCCCCCGACGCTGTTCACCCATGGATTGTTCCAGTACAGCATCACGACCAACTGGATCATCCCGAGGAAGAATCCGAACCAAAGTCCGCTGTCGACGAGGAAGATCAGCTCGTCCTTGCCCGATATCTGAAATAACTTCCCGAGCAGCGACCTGTCCGCCATCATCATATTCACGACGCAATTCCTTAGGTTGCATATGCTACCGATGTCCTTCTGAACGTCCACGGTCAGGTCCCTTAGGAATTTGTGCGCGGCGCGTCGCTGGATCCACCCTTCGGAGTCCGACGCGTAGTCCGACGCTAGGTCGACGATCATCCTCGGCCTGTCGGCGAGGAATACGTCGATGAACGGCTGTATTATCCGACCGGCATTCGGTTGCAATATATCGGCGACGGTATCAGGATCGAGCCTCTGTATGATCTCCTCCATCGTTAATAGTTCGTTAATTGTGGTGTTCACCATCGCCTCCGACATCTTCAGCGTCTTCGCCGGTATGATCCCTACACCACGTTGTTTTGTTTTGTTTATCGAGCCCCGTTGTCGGTCGTAATGAAAACAAAAAATCGGACGGTATTGTATTGTATCATTCGTACGATCGAGAGTATGTATAGCGGCGACGGGTGGGGAGGGGGGTTCATCGGGGAATAAGTCGATCCACATTGTTCACTGAAAACGAAAACGAAAAAGGTAGTAGCGAAAATATATGCTACCGGTAAAGTACTCACCCTGCCATCCGACGAGGCCCAATGGTTCCCCCTCGATCCTGAACAATGGCAATCCCCTCCATTTTATGGGGTAGAATATCATTTGCACCGCGAGGTAATTCGTGAACCTATTTTTTCCGTGAGGAGGGCGAAGAAGAAGGGAAAAAAAAAAAAACANGGAGAAAGGGGAAAACAAACCCCCGCCCCACCCCGCCCCCCCCCCCCCCCCCCGCGCCCCCCTGCCTCGCGCTCGCTCCGTCCTCTCTCTCTCTCTCTCTCTCTCTACCCTCCCTCCTCTCACTCACCATCCGACGAATCCCGCAACGAGCGGTATCAGGCTATACGATTTCCAATTGGACGCGAAGGTACGAGCGCCGTGCATTAATATGCCGGATCCCAACGAAGAATACGACGATCCCATCATCATCATCGTCGTCGTCGTCGTCGTCGTCGTGGTGGGATGAGACGACGACGGGGTGTCGGTGGTGAGATGGGATATGCGAGAACGTTGCGATGCGGTACCACGCGCATCGCGTCGGTCGACGACGCGTCGTCCCTGTCCGACGAATGCGGACGACGTCGCGCGCGTCGCACGTCGAGGACGACGTCGTCCGAGATGCGACGGGGATCGGTACGCGACGTCGTGGGAGGGGAATGCCACCGCGCTGCTCATCGTTCGTCGACGCGACATGATTGCGGCGGCGAACGCGACGACGATCGGGAGGAGACGGCCCATGGTTATTCGATGTCTTTCGCCTCTACGATGCCGTGTGCGATCCTCCCCTCCCCCCGTGTGCCCCCTTCTCTCTCTCCCTCCCTCTCTTTCTATATGTTTCTATGATTCTATGTTTCTATGTTTCTATGTTTCTATGTTTCTCTATGTTTCCACGTCTCTGTCTCTCTGTCGTCTCTCTAAACCAACGCCCCCGATGCCCATGGGGGGTTTGGTTGAGTTTTTGCTGTGGTGATAGCGAAGAAATACCGTAGCGGCGGGAGGGTTACGTACCTCTCTGCGTGTATGATATGTGTGTGTGTGTATTACTTACTCCTATGTAAGACAATCTACCTACTCCTCGTCTAGGTACGTTTTGGATGACGTCACAGACCCCATCCTAAAGGCTACGCGCCATCATCCCAGTCGAACAAATCACAGAAATTCACAATGAGGGGGAATTGGCCTCGCCTGCGATACACTCAAAGACTCAACCCCTAAGACACAACTGTTTTTGAACCTCAAGGATCGAACGGCGTGGGGTAGTATGCGCACCTTGCGTAACAAGGGTAGGTTCCCTACGATATGCAGGATCCGTGTATGTAGGAGGGGGGAGGGGGGAGGGGGGGGGCACTGAATGAGTGTGCAAAGGTTCCGAAGAAGGAGCGCTTTCCCAATCTATGGACCATCTCAACTGTCCTCTTCTTACTGTATACCAGCTTCTGGTTTGTATTACTCTGTATATAGTAGCTTCTGGCAAGACTTCGCATTCGTTAAATCACCCCCCTCACCTCCATTCCCACCCCTTTAAATTCCTTGGGTCTCTCTACCAAACTCGCATGAAGCGTAATCCAAGCGGCATTAAATTAGTTTAACGACCCGATTTCAATTCCCTCGACACACGAAACAACAAATCCATATAATATACACCCATTAAAAAAATCGAATATTCCTCGCTCATATATCCTCCTCCCCCCCACCCCCTCACTCCCACCCTCCCCCGCAACCTCATAGCCGAACGTACGAGTCGATCCATCCCCCCATCCCCCCATCCCCCCATCCCCCCCCCCCTCGTCATTATTCCACCGTCGTCATAATTGTCGGACGATCGTCCATATCGCACATGCCCACGTCGTACCATCTCACCGCCCTCGCCAACGAATGAAAATGGGACCTCGACATCCTCATCTCCTCCACCAATCCAGCGGTCGGATGATACACGTGCCCGTACGGCAAACTCGGAACCTCGAGTCCCTGATGCAAATTGACATTGTCGTTCGTCACCGGCACGTCGAGGAAGGCGACGTTCGGATACATCGACGCGAGGCGTTGGTACGACGATTGTATCCCCCGGCACGCCCTGCACCACGTGGCGTGGAAGCGCACGACGACGATCCTGTCGTCATCGCGGCACGATTCGAGGATCGCGCCGTACTCCTCGAGGGTATGCACGGTGCGAAGGTTCGCGGGCGGGGGAAGCGGGGGGGCGGTCGGGGACGACGAGGACGGGACGCGTCGTCGCGCGTCGTCGACGTCCCCCGGTCGGTCGTTGTTGCGTCGGACCAATCCCCTCATGCGCTGTTGGAAGTTCGACGCGCGGGATGGGTGGGGGGGGGGGGGGGGCCCGACGTCGTCGTCGCCGTCGACGCGACGACGCGCGANCGCGACGACGCGCGACGCTCGCGACGACCGGCGCGGGGGGCGGGTCCGTCAACGCGGAGGCGGCGCCCATCATCGCGCGCGAGCGATGATGGGACGAATGCGACGGATACGACGTCGACGACGTCACCGAGAAGGCCATGCACGTCACGAGGCACGACGAGAGCGCCGCGAGGAGTACGAGAAGCGATAACGGCGGTGGGGCGAATCTCGACGGTAGCGCGGCGGGAGGTGGAGGAGACGACGACGACGACGACGACGACGACCGTCTCGGTCGTCTCCTCCTCGTGGGGAGGGGGGGGGAATCTCCCCGATACTGCGACGACGAATACGACGACGCCATCGCCATCATCGTGGGCGTCGTGGATTCCTCCACCGTATTATTTACCGCCATCTGCCGCGGCAGCGAAGGGATCTCTCTGGAGAACCGAGGATGTGGACGATGGACGACGGGGAGGGTTCTTCTCTCTCGGCACCAACTTCCTCGTTATCTATCTATCATCATCATACGCGGAGGAATCTCCAGAGAAGGGAAACTGGGCGATGATGATGTGTCAAAAAAATACGAGTTCCGCCGTACATTCGTTTCCCGCCTGGAAGCCTTCAACAACAACGTGTTTGGAAAAATCTCAGGGGTGAGAGAAAGAGGATTTCGTTTCTATCGCCCCCAACGTGAGTTCCTATTATTATCTGGCCAGACCTTCCTCCAGATACCTGGACCTGATTTTGCCAATACACTGGTTTTGGCGGGAACATTGATTACGTGTTTATGTACGGGGTTTAGCTAAAATCTTTTGGCGGAACAAAGTTAGGGCACGCCTTTTCGCCAAAAAACACATCGTCACAAAAGATGTGATTGGCTTACAATTTGGTATGTCAATGGTTTCTCTTGTTGCAAAGGTAGAGAGCTTAATATTGACATGACATCAATAAATACAAATATATATTTACTAATCTATTAATCTTTTATGCTGTGTACGATATGGTGTTATAGCAAAACTCTGACCGAAAAATTGAACATTTTCTACAAAAAATTACGATGCTTAAAAAATGCGTGAGCGCTGCGCCCCAACGACGATGACTACGATGACGACAGCAGTGGCAGGACCGCCACTAACAACACGAATTCTCCCCTGGCCTCGTCGGCGACAAAGGGGGGGGCATATTCAACCATCGGTATCAGAACCGAGGACGACGACGACGACGACGACGACGACAATGACCTCCCGCCTCCCCTCCAACAATAGTCGTCGTCGTCGCCCCCCCTGCCACCCTTTCCCCAAAGTCTTTGCCCACGCCAATTGACAACGTTGATGCCATATCCTTTCCTGGAATCGCCATCGATGCCTCCCCAACCCCCTCTCTCCCCCACATCCTCACCCGCAGGGCTCGATGACGACAACGACAACGATGACGACGACGACGTCGATGACGACGACTACGACGACGATGACGATGACGAAGACGACGACGAAGACGACGACGACAACGACGACACGACAAAAAACACGATGACAATGATGACGACGACGACGACGAGGACGACGAGGACGACGACAACGTTGACGA
>JALLBA010000621.1:0-16959 GCA_036939675.1 Cyclostephanos invisitatus
CTCCCTCTCTACAGCGGAAGCGCTAGTTAAATTTTTCATCCCAAGCTACGAAAGCACGTAGGACACAGGTCTGGCCTCCACCTCTTGTCATAACCACCCAAAAACTCTCACATGCGCACCCAAAACTGAGGGCTGGTACAATACCTCCCACACATCTCTAACAACCATCAATCACTGGCCTCATATTTTGTATTATACTTGACATGAGGGTGAGTGAAGTGCGACCATGGAAGACACCGTCGTTCCATAGGGTGGTGTAGCAGCATTCATCCTAGCCGCATGCCTCTGAACGAGCTGATGATAGACTTCTGGATGGTTTTGTCTCAATTTTCTTGCTTGACAGCACACCTGAAGATTATCACGGCTTGTCACAAAGTCACAAGCAATCTCCTTCCACTTGCTCCAACCATGAGCCACGACGCCACCTTCGAACATGCTACACTCGACATGAGACCATTGGCCACTCGCTCTAGGCATTTCTACCGCCCCCATTCTGTAGAGCGTATCAAGCTTGGACAAACTCTTTGCAGCAAGTTCATGAGTGATCTTGATAGACAGGTTCTCTTTGGAGTCAACACCGTCATCCACGAGTTGTTTAATGAGGTTAGACCTGGCAGCCTCCTCAATCACTTTTTGAAGTCGTGCTTGCCCCTGCTTGAGAATTTCATTACCAGATCTTGTTTTAACCATTTTATCCAGAGCTTCTTTGCGAGTCATGGCTATGTAGGTATAATTTCGCATCATCCCTGCTGAGTGTATTCCTTCATGAGCATAGTCCACATGACATTTTGGAGTAGTGACTTGGAAGGATCTTCACTGTCGTCACGAAGAGGCTCGAAGCTCCAAAAGACAGAACCTCTTATATGCATCAATGTTGGTGCAGCACAACTAATAGCTCATCCTTGAACATGTCCTTGGGTCTCTCCATATTGCACCAAGTCGCTCCAACAAACTCCATCACCGACTGATATGACAATTCTGTCAAGTTCGACCTGCACGGTTGTATCGCTGGCCGGGACAAACATCCGTAGAGAGGATGCGGCAGGGAGGTTCTCTGCTTCATCGTCATCGTCGATATCCTTGTGGACCTCTCGAGGCAACGTGGAAACACGCTGTGGTCCAAGATGGTCGCACATCAACATCGAGGTGTCGAGGGAGCTTAGGGAAACTCCCTCGACTCCCCCGCTTGGCTCGTTGCTCAGACGCTGCACTTTGTGATGAGATGCATCGGTCCGGTCGAGTACGATCTGTGAGCTTGCATGACTTGCGTCATCTCCTTCATCTTTGGTTATGGTTCGCTTCAATTTACTGCTTCTGCGTGTCGTCCTCACCATGGTTTCAATTTTCTAACTAGGCATGATGGCAATGATTTAAGGTCAAAGCAGGACAACTCCCATTTTCAAAAAAAGCTCGCAACAAATATACATCCTCCGCCATTTCTTTACGCATAGGAACTGTCAATATTTACATTAAGTATCGTACAGATGCCATGCCAAGATACCACTTTTTCCTACATACTTTCTTGGTACCATTTCTACATATTATGACGTTCTTGGTATTGCCCTACGAGTATTATTTTCTTGGTATCTTACTACACGAGGTGGAGGAGTCGGCCCTTCGAATGCTGAGCGACGTGGGAGCATGGACGTCATTGAGATATGCCATTCAGATGCTGACGCCAGCAAGGATCGTGGCTGAGACGTCCGGACGGACGGCTATTTCCGAGGAGGATGTGAAGGACATTGACCAGCTTTTCCTTGACAGCAAGGCCAGTGGACAAATGCTTGCGAGGACAGAGGGGTACATGAGCTGAGGGTATCCTTGCTTCGGATTTGCACACGCATGAGCTCTCTACTGTGCATTCGTTTTCCTATCATAATGCATTACTTGCCTACTAGAAACTCCCACGTGAAGCACAATATGTTGACTGGTCATATTTGTTTCATTTCTTTGAGCAAAGCTTGTCTGATGATCTTGAGTCATGGATTTGCTCGATAGTGGCAGCCACTTCGATCACTCAGGAGCCGATTGAGCCGACCCAATAAAGACCCCCACCAAGCCAGCTTTATCCCATATCGTGTAGCCGACTAGTTGTCGTATTCCCTAAGTACTTATTTTATCCGATCAATGACAATTCTATTTAACAACCATCCCAGAATTTAATCGATCCAAGGACTTGTGTATACCAAAACGGTCAAATCACTCAAACTTCAAAATCTCATCGATGATGTCCTTCGCCAACTTATCCATGACGGGACGTCCGGCGCTATTCAATTGTGAATATCTTTCATTCTTCGAATTTGCCACCATAACGGCATGGCCCAACGGTAAATCCATGCTATCCGAAACATGCATCGATCTTGCCAATTCTTGCGACGTGAGGATGCATCCTGCGCCAGTATCAGTCGTGGCATCGGCCCGTCGTCCTCCTCCTCCGCCGCCCACGACATCGTCGCCCTCGATATCGTCGCTCATCTCGGGACTTCGACGATTCGTTCTCGTCCGTTCGCGAATGAGATCGTCCAACGTACCCGACGACGAACGTAGCCACGATGGCGTGGACAGTCCGCTGACCGGCAAATAATCACGAACGTCGATGAATACCTTCGTCCAACCGAGCGAATCCAACGATTGGGACATTGAGAGTAAGTCGTCGTCGAGGACGTCGCCGCCGCTACGAGAATCCGTCCCCCCCGATGAGGAGGATGGGTGCCTCTCCTCGGTCCGACATACCGCCACGATGAAGGATGGTACCGTACCGCTACCTCCCCCTTCCCCGTCTCCCCCTCCGTCATCGTCCTCGTTAGTATCCCCCCGTCCACCTCCCCCGACGACATCTCCGGCGGCGTCCCCCCCCCTATTCGCCACCACGCGATGCACCACGCCGCTCCTGTCGTTCAAAAACGCCGCCGTCGTCGTCGGTACCTGAAAGTCGGTCCCATACGCGTTGGCATATGCGATGCGATGGCGGAAGGAACGCAGCGGATCGAGGTACCTATCCCTAAGGCACATGTTGCGTATGACGCATTCCATCCCCTCATCATCGTCATCTCCGTTACCGCCGGTATTCCACATCGACGACTTGCTCCCCAAACGGAATAAATCCCGTCCGGTCGTCCTCATGCCGGTGCCGATGATCGTCTCGACGATGCGAGGCAACGGGAGGTAGGTGTGTCGGGATACCCCCAGGTGGGGCGTGGCCGTGGTGCAGAATACGTTGGGATGTAGGTGAAGATGTACCATCCCCGTATGCGAGTTCGCACCCCGACGTTCGTCGTTCGTTGTCGTGGGACGATCGTGTCGGCGAATACGACCTCGCTTCGTCCCATCGTCCATCGATAACGGCAGTCGATACGGCAATAGGGATATCGCGTGCCTGCCGTACAAACCCCCGAGGCTATTCCCGACGATCGAGTACGTGACGTGTATGCCGCCCCTCGTCCTCATCGTCGCGTCGTCATCGCCGTCCGTACCATCGCCATCGTCGTCGCCACCCCCGTCCTCGTTATCCTCGATGGGACGTTGGAGGAGTCGATCGCGAACGTCCGCCTTGACGTATTCGATGATTTCGTTCGCCAATCTTTCCCCCCCCGCGCGTATGCCGTCGTGCGTCCTCCCCACGTTGCATTTCGGACTGTATACGACGACGCTTGCGTTGCCTTTCGTCGCGGCGATGGCATCATCGACGTCGCCGCCGTCTTCGTCGTCGTCGTCGGGGCGTCGTGCCCGCTTCGGCTTCGACGCGGGAACGTCGTCGTCTCCGTCGCCCGGCACGACGACGCCACCGGTCGCGCGTCGGCACAATTCCCCCGAGAGGTAATCCTGCTCGTATTCGTTCCCCATCCAGCCGTGGATTAGGAATATGTAATGCACCATGGGCGATACGGGGGTGGATGGAGGCGCGTACCGGTACTGGAAGTGGGAGGAGGAGGAGGAGGCGTCATGCCCGATGGACGACGACGACGACGATGACGATGACGACGACGACGACGACGACGACGCGTTGCGTTCCAACGACGATGGCGACGATGACGCCGTGCCCATGGGTATGCCAATATTTCTATTGCTATTGCCAGTATTCGCGATGCCGCCACTATAATCCGGACGACGATGACGCCGCCTCGCCGTCCTGGTATTCGTCGTCAACGACCGTGCAATATCCTTGAAACGCCAATGAATGACACTTGTCCCTAGGGCGGAGGTCGATGGGGGCGAAGTGGATAGGAACGCCAGCAGCGGCAGCAGTGATCGTGGTCCGATGCGGCTCCTCGGGTGCATCTCCGCCGACTCCCTCCGCCGTCGTCGCGACAGAGATTCAATGACCCAAACACAATACCTTCTTCGCTGTGCTATTCGGGATTGGGGATTTCTCTCCGAGGATGCCATCATTCACATAGGAATCAATATTACACATAACCTAGAAGAAAAAAATTGTATGGTCGCATCGCCCGTGCGGATTTTACTTAACATCGGGGTGTCTCTGCATTGTAGCCCTCGTTTCAGTCACTCATGTGATGGGAGAACAATCACGCCCGTGAAAGAGAGAAGTACGGGCGGGACATGCACCATGCACCAAAGAACCAGGCGTCGTGTCAAATCGATCCAATATCAACTTGGTCATAAAAACCATTACTTCTCTTCTGATCTACCATGGCGAGGGGCAAGAATAGCGTGCGTCGCCGTACAAGCCTCGACGAGAACGTCGGCGGCGTGCGCCTACTGCGTCGGGCGAGCATCGAGGACGGCCCGATGGAGGTCACCACGACGACGACGCTTCATCAAAAGCCGACCGCCGAGAGATACGTTCAGGAGATACACGACGTCATCGAATTCCACTGGAAGAATCTATCATTGGATCTCAAGAATTTCATACTGGGAAATCTTCACGATCTGAATCTGCAGAAGCTCGTCGGGTATTGGCGGACGAGGGCGGAGACGACGAGCAATCAAATCGCGGCAAGTTCGTGCGGCTGCTCTTGGTATTTGGCATTACAATATTTTAGCGTAGGGAAGTACGCCGAGGCACGGGCATTGACATTGAACGGATGCTTCCTGCAGCAGTGCTACGTGAGTATCACCCCCTCTCCTTATATCGCGTGTTTTTAAAGTTCGCCGGTTCCCCCCCCCTCCCCCCCTTGCCCACCTTGGCGCTCAACATTGCACTCGTTCCCCCCGCAACATTCGCCTTGAATTTCTATCGATGCGAGCAGAACACGCCATTCGAGCAAATTGTCGCAATCTCCCAGGGCCCCAACGACGGCGATTTGATATGCCAAAAACTACCGTTCTTCTCAGGGGGGATATTCGCCACCGCATCCGAGGGGAGCATGTCGTCCTTCTTGAAGAGGATGGTGACGCCCGACTATCAACGTCGCATGTCCTTCGCCACACAGACCGATTTCAGGAAGGAGAAGGTTCAGAATTACGTCGATCAGATATCGAACGATTGGGACACCGGAAAAGGGAGCAAGAGCAGGAAGCGCGAGGTCATGCGCCGACGCGCATCGATGGAATCGGCAGCGAACGACGGATCGTTCGTGGAGATCGCGATCAAGCTCGTGGACGCAAGGAGCGGGGCGGAGTCGGTCGTGAAATGCGATAGGTTTATGACGCTGAAGATGATACTCAAGCAGTACGCCGAGGATAGGAATATTCCGTTGCGTCGTCTCCGCTTCTCCTACAATGGTGGGACGCTCTTCCTAAGCTCCGTGGCGAACAAAACTCCCCGAGAATTAAACATGTCGAACCTCGATGCGATACACGTCGCCGATAACGAGGAACAGGCGGAGGAAGGCGGCGGCAACTCCTCGTCCGACGATTCCAAGGATTCCCGCACCAAGCATCGCAATACACTGCCCAAGTCTGCGTCCAGGAGGAAGCAATGCCGTCGTGCTTCCTGGGCGGGACCCGAAAAACTAATCGATTTCGAGGAACATCTCAAGCAGCAGCATTCCCTTCGTCTATCGCGCGTCTTCGCCGAGGCATCGCCGAGATTCGAACTTATTCGTCAACAGTTGAACGCGATGAATCTTGAATGCAGCCTGCCGAAGGACAAGACTTGCAAGAAGAAGGTCCCCCTCGGAGCGATCGAGCAGTCCTCATTCAGCAATCTGGGATTCGATGGCAAGGCTGGCGTGCCATTCTATGCCGTGCACGTTGGCGAGGCCGAGAATCTGTACAAGGTCACGAAGCCCCTGAATCGAAGGGGAGTCACCATCGATCTACATGGCCTCACGAGGGATGAGGCACTTGCGGAGCTCGATTCCAAACTTCCCGAATGGATCGATGTTGCCATGCGGGGGGCGTATCCTTGGGTGATACCGGCCGTCATTGTATGTGGGGGTGGAAATCAGATCTTGTCGGAAGCGGTCGATCAGTGGATAAAAGCCAACGTCAGCGTTGCCAAGGCGCCGAAGCCGAAGTTGTCAAGGAGAGGGTCGATGTAACATGTAATATTGTGCATCATTGCGATAATAACATACATCGTCGAAGCCGAAATGTACTAAGGTACGTAGCGCGTGTCATTGCTTCTATTTAGAATGATATATGCGATCGTCAAGATCTGCTTATTGCATGAACAGGAAAGTAAAATGATATTTCCAGATCAAAAATCTCGACCGACTTCGAATCATTGAGCTATCTGCTGGTAGATATGCAGCGCTCGATGATACTGGCAACCTAATCAAGATCGCTGCCGTCCCCCTCCTCCCCCCCATCGTCGTCACCACCCACCTCCGCGGCCTCCCTCTCCAGCCTCTCCCTCAAGAGTTCCACTATCGCCCGCTGCGTCCTCCTCTCCAATTTGTCCATTTTATGTTGGATGTCGCGTTTCAGATCCCAATTCACCTTCCTCGTCGCGACTGGCGTAACATATCCCCATCCCCCCGCGCCGACGTTCTGCCCCGCCGCCTCTCGCGCATCGCGACTCGTTTTCGCCAACGCGAGCTCCAACGCCGATGATGTTTTGGATTGTTTATCATCTTTCACCCTTCGCCGTTTGACGGTCTGCGATTTCCCGTCGCCGTCCCCGTCGAGGTCGTCGAGCGGCGGAGCCGTCGAACCGCCGCCCGAGGACATCTTCCCATCGTCGAGGGAGGCGTCCTTCGGGACGTAATTCCTAAATGAAAGGGTGGGCCGCTTGGACGATCTGCCGTCTACTGAGTCTGTCTGGTCGTCTCTTCCGCCACCGCCACCGCCACCGCCACCGCCACCGCCACCGCCACCGCCGTCGTCGATGGGGGGTTGAGTTCGTCCCGCCCTAGCGGCGAGTGCGGCTAGACGTGCGCTCCGATCCGTCATCCTCTTCGTTCTCTTCGTTGGCCTTTGTTGGCTCTACCTTTTGTGTGATTGTGTGGGGAGGCCTCGAACCCGCCAAAACAGCGACACCATCCGTCGAATCGCTCGACGTTCTGAGCGCAGCCGCCGCGAACTAAGTAAGCTAAAGTTCCCATGTCATCTCGGGCTGTCGTGGTAACCGGATCGGTCGATGTCGAGCGTAACGACACGGAGAATGATCCATCGCCTCCCTCCCGCGAGCACCGGATCGAGGAGGCCGCGCCCTCTCCATTGGAGTCGCATATTCCGCCACTCATCAGGTGGTTATCCGAAGCGCGGTCCCCGACCACGACGTCGCATTCGCCGCACGACGATGATGGTCGTCCCAACGCCACCTACTCGATATGCGACGACGTGCTCGGGATGACCGAGACGATGAACGATGCGATTCCGGGGTGTCGAAAAGGAGGCGCTCTATCGCACGTCGCGCGCAGTGCGACGAGTATGGACGTAATGTCGGAAGCGGCTAATCCCTCCGGTCGCACGAGCGACGGGAGTGAAGAGTCCGACGACCGCCGCACTACCACGAAAAGACGAAGACTGGATTGCGACGATCCCACGCTGCATATTTCGAAGGCTGTCGTCGATGCATCGGAGGGTGAGGATGTTGATCACGTCGACGACGATGCCAATCGATCCGAAACTCAGAACGAGGAGGTAGTAGATCAATCAACAAACCTCTTTAGCGATGACTTGATTACGGCCGTACTCGCTAATCCAAGACTTTGCGATGAGATCATACGTCGCCCACGAACTGGCGATTGGATAAGAAAATGCGTCGGAATGCTCGTCAAACGGGGCAATATCGACGACGATGATGTTACGGTACAAACGGTACCAATTATTCCCATTGTGATGCCACTTTCCTTGGAGAGTCTCGCACGAAAGATTCCATGGGAAAAAATAGGATCCGGTGACGCGGAATCGACATCCTTGCTATCGCAATTCACTCTCCAGCTTGCCTATGCGTTAGCGTTTCTCGAGCGTATGCCGTCGTCTCCCTTCGTCATAAATGCAAGATCGCTTCCATTGAAGGAATCGCTTTCTTTTCTGATTTCGCGTCAAAGTATCCATCGCGGCGAGGATCCCGGATCGCTCCATACTACGTTGACAAAATCGATATCAAAGCTATGCCCAGATATTCTGCACAGCGAAGAAGACGAACGTGAAGCGTTGCCGGTCAGCGACGGACATGCTTTCCATCCAATGGAGGTCAATGAGTCAATTCGTGATTGCATCAATGGATGTACTCATCAATCGGGACGAAAGACTGAGGAAATCTACTTGCTTTCGCGATTAGTCTACCCGTCATTGGACGTTGACGTTGAAGCGGTGAAAGCCATCTTGGCCTCGGACAACTCCCAGCCAAAGCATTACAATTACGTAGCTCTATGCAAGGATCCTTTAGTCGTGTTGAAAGCCCGTGCATCGGTCTGGAAATCATGCGACGTGAGGAATATCTTACTCCGAATTCTCAAAAGTCTGATGCGCGCGAATGATTGCATTGTCATGCAAAGGTCAGTGAATCAAGATGTTGCTCTGGAGTATTTGACAGTCAGAGATACAATCATTGTCAGATGTATAGTCTTTGCATGCGCATCGGGCTTTGATTTTGGGGGATGCGAAGGCAATAATAGCACACATCATTCAAACTGCATGCGATGCGTTGACATGGTGCGGTCCATCGTTACGAAAAGACGAGGTATCGTTGCGGCCCTAGTCAAACAAGGTCTTCCACAAAAATGCATCGACTGGATCGTTGAGTTCGTTCCGGAATCATTCTCAGACGCACCGATTATCATAGCTCTTTTGGCCGAAAGAGGGTTATTGACGGCGACCGAGCGTTTAACTGCCGCAAGTGCGGGGCTACAAGTTGCCGTTGTGCTTAGTCCTCAGGGAGATCAGATAGGTAAGGATCTCATTGCGGCATCCATCTCTGTATTACTGGACTCGTTTTCGCTGGTAGTTGGACCCATCGGTGTACCTGTTAGCGTGCTTAGAGAAGAGAATGGTCGAAATGTGACCTATGTGTGCAGAAAGGCAATGTTCAAAATGCTCGAAACATTTTCTTCAATAAGTCCACTCAATATCGAGCTGAAGAATGAAGCTTGCATCGCTCTTTCGAAAATTTCGGCGCTGTGCGTTAGCGAAAATAATGCAGTTGTAGGTATCGCAGGCGTGGCAGCAACTAGGAGGAAAGCTCTGCTCAAGGAGATTTGGGAAAGATGTAGCCAATCCAGCACACTCCTCGGCAGGGGCTCGCAGATTTAGATTGTAAATGCTAATTCGAAGACGATAGGTTGTGGGAAGACTAAATTATCAGTTGTTGTGTGATGATTGTAAGAAGCGAGCGCGGGCATATAAACTCAGGATGTGGCGAAAATTAAATCGGAATCAACATGGGGTCTCTCGACTTAATAATGATACAGTTAGTTTATCGCAATGAACCGTAGTAAACATGAAGAAATACTTATCAAGAGGTTGATGAAACCGTTGAACCACAGCCCAACGACACACCTATCGTCGTATCATCAACCCTTATCCCTTTCTTTTGTAACGCTTGAGTCCAAAGATTCCGATGATCAACAAAACAACGCTGCCAACAACAGCCCCAGTAATTACATAGATTGAGCGCTTAGTTTGAGCCAATGTCTTGGGCTCGTCCGATGTACCGTCGCACAAAAGGCGCGCCTGCTCCTCGGGTAAGTCGGATTGTGTCATCTCTTTGTCCGTGCCCCCGCTTCCAAAGAAGACGTTCGAGCCTTTTATGAAGCAACCTTTCGTTGGATACTCGCTGCTTGCGTAGAAATCGCCGTCAATAACTTTGGCATTTCTCATCAATGTGAACTTCTCCTCACATTGATCCTCTGTGAGACAGCTTCCGCCGTTATCCTGCGTTTCTTCTGTTGATGACGCATCGCGCGTTTCCCCGCTTGATGATGACTCATCCAAAACGCTAAACGCTATGGTTGCTGCATCGCACCAAACCCGCGTTTTCATTTCCCCACCCAAGTCAGATTCGTTCATCTCGGCGTCCGTGCCGCCAGTACCGAAGAACATGCTGTCGCCCTTGATGAAGCATCCCTTATTTGGAATATTGCTGTTGGAATAGTAATAGCCGGTAAGGACACCAGCCGCTTTCATAGATTGAAACCTGTTCTCACATTGCACCTCAGTGCAAGCCACCGTCTCTAGCTGACGTCGGAGGAAATTCGGTCGGGCGGATCCACTGCTGAATTGGTTTGCCAGGAGCAGGGTAAGGCACAGCATATTATTTTGCATCAACATGGTGAAAGTTATCAGGTTATATGCGGGTAATACGTGAAGCTCTGACGCTGAGTTTGATGGTGAGGCTCTCAAAGAATAATTGTGAGCTGAGATCTTGCGTGTTGCGATCGGAAACCCCGCCCCCATCATGATGTGTGTGTGTGTGTGATGTGTATGTGGAACAAAAAATACTAGTCGTGAGTGAAATTTTGGAAGACGGGAAAAAAACATATTTTCTCAATTACTGTGAATATATTATTTCCTATGTAGGTGGACACAAAATTCGAACGAGTAATAGTAAACTCCCAAGAAGAAGAAACGCGATAAAATGGGAATTTTTTCATCTCGTCACGCTCATACAAATACATAGCGATGCGGAAGGATGCACATGAAAAATGCACAATTTTGTGAGACAAAAATGAGTAAGCCTTTCTCTTGAGCAATAATACGCAAGAAAGGAGTTTTCTTTTTGTCAACTCCACACCACACTTGTAGCATATCTATCTAGAGAAGTGAAGTACTTGTATGAATTCTTCTGTGTCGAAGCAGGGGGAATCAAGCAATCTGCTTTCCTGGTTAAGATAAGATTAACCCCCTATCATGGAGTAGCCACCTATGGGATTCCAATGAGCCAATCCTTGCCAGCAAGTTCTGTGCTGGTGAAAAACATGAAGGAGTCATCATTCATCAGCCATGATGGTCTGCTGGTCATATGGTCCTCTGCTAAGACCGAGATCTTGTCAGACTACTACTGCCTCTCACTCTCATTCTGATTGTGTCAAGGTTGCCTGTTGTTGGGTGCCCACCACACCACACGCCACAGTCACTGTTGTTATTCTCACCCGTTGTCTCCTCTGCCTCTCAGGACACTTTGAACTTAAATCTCACTAACTTAAGGGGCGCTTCTGTCCACCATCTCACCTTTCATTTAGCACCAGTAGACGAGAAGCCATCATCACCTTCTTAGCCACTTTCATCTTGTCTCACTCCTCAGAGTGTGTTATATGTATGAAACAAAAATTCTGTGGAACTCATTATCCCAACACGTTTCTTTCACTTTTCTTACATTTTTCTTGCATTGTTCATATTTTCCAATCAAGCGATTCTCTCTCATATATTATATATATTAGGCTATTTTTATTCTGCGCGGGGGATATGAGAATATTAGTACTTCCGCCATGCGGCCGACGAAGTCGTTGACCATGACGTCGAACGTCCTCCCCCAACCCCTACCTCCCCGCATCGAATTGTCGACGTTGACGTCCTCGTCGTCCTCGTCGTCCCCATCATCAGACGACGACGGCGGCGGCGGCAGCAGCAGCACCATCAACAATAACGGCGGCAACAGTGACAACACCAACGACGACTACGGACCGGTGACGATGCTCGCGAATTTCGAGGCAGCGAGGGAGGAGGAGGCGCGTTCCATCCGACGTCTCGTCGATCGAGCGACGATTCAATCGACGGCGTGTCTCGTGGGGGAAACGGCCTTCGTCATCGCCGCCGCGGCCGCGTCGACGTCGCCGAGGAGGGGGGGGGGCAGGACGATGACGATTACGAGAAAATCCACGAATTCTACGAATAACATCCGCCATGACCATCATGTCGTCGATGTCGTCGATCGTCGCGCATCCCCATCGAACCCGAGCGGCAACGCGGGCGTGTCGCGGGGGAAGTTCTCGCCGCAGCAGGTGAAGGCGGTCCTCGATCGGTGGGGTAAGGACGACGACGAGGACGACGAGGACGAAGAGGACAACAATGAGAATGATGATGACGAGGACGAAAACGACTACGTCGACGAGGACGACGATTGGGGCGTGGACGTTCCTACCGTCCCAACGAAGAGCCCATCCGACGACGAGCGATTCAAGGCCTCGTTGGGAAAGGCACGTCATCACCTGATGTACACCATGAGCGAATCCCCGGAGAGCACGAGGGCCGCGCCGTCAAGCACGACGTCGGCTCTTGCGGCGGGGGGGATATCCCCGTCCCGACGTCGATTGGACGATCAGGATTTCTACCGCCACGACAACGACTGCGACGACGAGAACGAAAGCGACTACGATTGGGGCCTCGGGATATTCGCGAGCGCGAAGAGCTGGCTACGATCCCAGCGCGATCGGCTGCATCAGATGGAATTGGAACGCCAGGTGGAGGACCAACGGATGAAGCTGGTGGAGGAGGGGAGGAGGCATCGCGCCGCGCTCGCCGCCGAGCGAAGGCGGGGCACCAACGGCGGAGGAGGCGGCGGGGACGGCGGTAACGGCGACGGCGATCTCGGGGATGAGGACGCGCGCGATCGCCGCCGTCTCATGCGTCGGATCCATCCCCTCTCGGAGGACGAGCTGATGCACTCGTCGGAGGAGGGGGCGGCCATGCCGTACCTGATGTGCGGATTCGGCGTCACGGACCTCTCCGACCACCATCGGGGGGACTTCGTCGGCGTGATGCGCGTCGACTCCTCTGGGAATATCACGGAAATGATACACAGCGATTCATCCCATGACGATACCTACGACGACTACGACGACGATGGTAACATAAACAACGCGAGGGGAAAGTACGACATTAAGGTTTCGTCGCCAAGGTGGACTCGAACGGGGGAAGGCATGAGCGTTAAGGTTGACTATCCGAATTTCGACGATAACGCGTGCTATTTTGACGATGGAAAATCCGCTCTTTTCGAACAAGTAGGGGAGGGAGACGGAGAAGGAGAAGGAGAAGGAAAGGGGCGGGGGGATGACATAGGAGTCCACGATGTACACGACGACGATCAAATAATTAAAATCGTACCAGAACGGGAGCTACTTGAGGTCTCGTCCGCGCCGCACATCCTTCAACCGTCTCACATGAAATCCCTAATCTCATCGGGCGCCCTACCCCCCTCGCTCAATTTTTGCAAGTGGAAGCGCCTGTACAGCCTCGCACGGGACGGCGACTCGTTCGAGCAATTCCTCCGATTAGTCGAGGGACACGATCGTACCGTCCTGAACGTGCTGACCACGCACGGTAGGTTGTTCGGTGGATACGCCGATACGAGGTGGGAGGCCCGGCACACGCGTCACAGCGCAAGCGATTTTTACGGCAGCGCCCAGGCCTGCCTGTTTCGATTCCCGAATTACGGTCGCGATGCGGAGGGGCGAGGTCCGGGCGACGACGAGGATAATAGGATCGTCATTTACAAGTGGTCCGGGATCAATCGGTACATACAGCTGTGCGATGCGGCGAGGCGCGCGTTGGCGTTCGGCGGAGGCGGCGACGACGGGTTATTCGGTCTTTGTATCGAGGACGATTTCAGACGAGGCACGACAGGTCATTGCTCCACCTTCGAAAATGAGGCCTTATGTGAGGAAGGATATTTCGAGTGCAAGGACTTGGAAGTGTGGGGATTCATTTTAGATTTCTAGAGTCGATATTTCTATGATTCGGAGCGCCTTCTCCTGATCGGCGACGGTATGGTCATCGTGAAGGATGTTGGCCTGAGCGAGTGCATAAGCTTCCCGGGTAGTCAACATGTACCGCTTGGTCACGATGCTGATATTGCAGTGAATAAATGTTTATTATTGTTACTATTTAAGTACACCATTAGTATGATCGTTCACGCCTCAGTACTAAAATAATGTCTGAGAACAAACAAGGCAGCGACCTGGAGCATCTGTACAAGTATACAAAAGTTACAGTCAGGCTCCTTAGCATTTCGTTTGATAGAAGTCGTCTTGAAATGGCGTCTCACATGTCACTGTTACAGTGCAGTATCGTATTGTAAACACTCACTTTAAACGTTTTCATATTGCATGACATTTGCATTGGCATACAAAAAATAGGTGATTTCCATCAGTCCTTTATCTAATGATTTGCAGATCCACGGTATTCGTATTTTCTCTTGTTTACACACTTAGGATGCTTCTACATAAACTTACAAGAGAGTTATCACAAATGAATCAAGGACCATTTTCAGTCGTAATCAAAAGCCGCGTGATCTAAACAGGAACATCATGCGCGGTTATTCGCTCGGATTAGGCTCACACTTTGTGGTCAGGGCTGATTGCTTCAGACATGGCATGGTGTGTCTCAACTTTTTTGTACGGGTTGTAAGATGGACGAATTAACAGTACCAGCCGTACGACCATCTGAGAGGGAATGATAATCGCTACCGCCAATGCAGCGTACTTAACCCCAACNCAGTACCAGCCGTACGACCATCTGAGAGGGAATGATAATCGCTACCGCCAATGCAGCGTACTTAACCCCAACAATTGTATCGGCCGAAAACGTATCTACGATCCTGCCGGAGTTGATATTCAATTCATTGTAGATCCAACCGAAGGCCCAGGTTAGGACGCAGGCGATCGTCCAATTGGGCCTCGAAATAAAGAACAAAACCCAGACGGACACGGCGTGCAACACAGCGAGCGATACGATCGCCACCGCGAGCTGCACGTAGCCGGGCTGCTCCATGGACACAACCTGAACGTTTATATTGAGCGCCGATGCGGCCGTGATCCAGCCGGCGTGGACCGCGAATGGGAAACGGAGGACCCAGAATTCTAACAGACTGCCGTCGGACGTCGCGTAGTATTGAGAGTAGAGTATCCCATAGAGCGACAGGAGGATAAGCAGCATGAAGGCGAGGGAGAGTGGAATGACCTCGTACGCGAACGCGAAAGTCCAGCCGATCTGCATGGCCGCCACGCTCAGGTACCAGTACGATGTCCCGTCCTGGACCATGGGATGGGCACGGAATTTCGGGAGCAGCTGCAGGACCGCCCACGCGCCCTGCGCGAGGAATATCACGGCCCATATGGCAAATGCCGTGGATGCTGGCGTCATCAATGTCTGGTACTTCTCGCTCAGCTCGGCGGTCTTTGGCGTGTTCAGCCATCCCGCATTTCCCACGCCATACACCAATGTGATATTCAGAATGTAGGCGACGAGGTTGAGACCGTTTTTAAAGTTCAATCGCGGCTTGGCTGTCTCGTCGAGCGATTGCCGACGGCGTTGTTATTGTTACCACGGCTTCATCGATAGCGGTGGCCTGATCATTGGCGTCACACATCAATGGTTTGATCGTTGACGGCGATGACTGCATTTTTTCCTCGTCTTCTTCCTCGTCCGCGATTTCCTCCTCGATGACACCGATGACGGCGGCCTGGTCTTCGGCGTCATGGATTGATGGCTCGATCGTGCTCATCTTGCTTTGCTTTGCCCTTATGAGCCCACATGAAAAAGTGTCGTCGTACTTTCCGTTCGCCTCTGTTTCTCGCATTTTTCTCTCTCCACTATTCACACTTCACATGCGTGGCGACGGCCAGACGACCGTGGGCCTTCACTTTCGACAAACTCAGATATTACCTATTGTTGATGAATTTAGAATTTAGACAAAGATCAAGAGTCATGACAATCAGCCTCTAATTCTGTGGGTATGACACATCTCCATGGGATTGCTATCAGCAGTTTAGCTGAGTAGCTTCATGGATTTCTCTACCTCCCATTCTGTGTTAGAGAGAAGCCAGAGATAGCACCATCTGAGATGCGAAGTAACAGGGGTTTAGCTGACTAGCTTTTAATGGATCATCTCTTGCCTTCTCTGCTCTGATATTTTGAGATTCTTCTTGACTCTGCTCACCAATGCCGTGACATGATAAAAATTAGCACCAATGCTGTTCATGTTCATGTAGATTATAATTCTCAATGTGGGTGGTGGTATTGTATGGGCACCTGACTGGGTGTATGTGGGGGATGTGGTTATTGGATGATATCTCAACTATTACTTTGCCTCTCCCCATTTCCATTCCCATGGATGGCAATGGTGGCAACAGCAAATATTTGTTGGTGCACTGCACTAGGAGAAGTAGAAGTCAGGGCATCAGCAATAATTCATACACCCCCCTCACAGTTCATGCTGCCACTTGGATTGTCATCATGCCGGCCATGTTAATGTCAGGGCCTAGGCAACTGAATCACAGCGAATCCACTAATTATTAGTTGACCACAATACTGGGTTTCTCTGGCTGGGTTAGGCACAATCACTTATCCTTCCCTGTGTGTCACTTCTCCATCCTTGAATCTTTCGATCATGGCTGACAAAGAAACTATTATCTAATAGTAGATGACTATGCACATACGCACGATCTGAGAATGGTACTGCCACGGTGGTACTGAGACCCGAACCGAACTCCAAGAGAAATTTCGCCTCAAATCGCCGACTCCTCCATCAATCATCTCACAACAAAAATCTAAAAACCAACGCGAGACAAAGCAAAGCAATATGAGCGCGATCGAACCATTGATGCATGACGCCAATAATCAGGCCACCGCCATCGATGAAGCCGCGGAAACAACGCCGTCGGCAACCGT
>JALLBA010000622.1:0-15544 GCA_036939675.1 Cyclostephanos invisitatus
ATGAATAATTATTTAGCAACTACGACGTGGTAAGCCACAAAGAATGCAATTATGATGCATGTCCACAATACAACTGCAACGGCGCAGTTCAGTAAAAGTTCCGCGACAATGTGTGCCACATGTACAATAAAAAAAAAAGCGTGACAACACCTCAAAAGTGACCCCCCCCTGAAGTGACATGAATGGCCATTTTTTCCATATAGATAATAGGAAATTAGCCATAATAGTTGCGACAGATCGACTAGGGAATTGTTTAGGGGGGCGATGTAAGGGGGGGCGTGTGCGCACGCCCCGCCCGCACAGCCAAACCGCGCCAAAACAAAATCAATAACTCCTGCGTTACATATCACACAACGAACAAAAATGACACAGCAAGAGCGGCAAATGCCGACAAACACCCCAACGATGGCGAACGCATCCCACGTTTTCAACGAAAGTCAGATAGAGGGCGCAATTAAATAGGAATTATCAGTAACGATTTCAAGTCCTGGCGGATGGGGGCGGCCCAGACGTATTATTGCACTATTGATACATCGTAATAGGGACGAAAGGCAGCATCATCATGGCGACGGTCCCGCCTCCCCCGCCCTCCTCCGTCCGACATCATCAAACCCAACGAAAGCGGCCGGCAAAATCCCATCATCATCTCGACTCATCGTCGTCGTTTTCGTCGTCGTCCGCTTGCATCGACGAAAGGAAACGACCGTCCAGTACGACGAAAGCTACATCGACATCGACGTCGACATCGGCCCCGTATACTGCCGGGGCGAAGGCAGGAACAACGACGACGGTCGGACGACGTCCACTCGGGACCACGCGGGGGAGGAACGATGGCAGGTTCGCCTTCGAAAAACGCAATTCGCGCGACGTCATCGGCGGGAGGGGAAGGGACGTCATACCCCCGACGAGGTCGGACGTCGCGTTGTTAGCCATGCTCGATGGGAAAGCGAAGAAGACGACGACGACGACGAAGAGGCGTAGTGGGAGGGATGGTATTGCCGCTGGGGGAGGGAGGGGGGGAAACGAACGACGCGACAAGCGACCGAGGGGAACGACCGACTCCGCGGGATGGAACGACGCAGGCGATGACCGAGACGACGACGACGTACTCGTCGTGCTCATGCCGCCCCCGCCGCCGTCCCTCCTCCCGCCCACGCGATATCGTCCACCGCACCCGCCCCGCGGAAATGACGTCGACGATCGCGGCGGCGGGGGGAGGATGTCGGGGGGGGCGAGGTCGAACACTGGGATTGGGTTCGATCGCCTCGCGGACGATGCATCCCGACGATCGAACGGCACGGACGTCGCGTCAACGTCGTCGTTGTCGTCGTCGTTGCGAAAGTCCAAGGCCGCTGCATCCGCGCACGCGTCGGGGGAGGAGAAGTACGATCCCCTTCTCGACGATGCGAATACGGCCGAGTATGGGGACGAGGGGGGGGACGTTCGGCATGTGGGATCGACGATCGCCGCCACCGCGGCGATATCGTTGCCGTTGATGACATTCGGTGTAGCCGGGGGGATGAGGAGGAAGGGTGTCGGCAGGTCGTCGTCGATGTTCCATCGACGCGACGTCGACGGCGGTCGGCGTACGACTGCCGGATCGTCGTCGGGCGTCGTCCACCACGAGAATCGTCACGACGAGGGAGAGTCGCACCCGATCAATGCATCGATCGCAAGCGATGACGATCGTCTCGAACATTCGTCGTCGAGAATGCCCGGGACGGCTTTTCGCGGTCCCGCGTCGTCTTCTTCCTCGGATGCCACATCGGACGTCGCCGTCATGTTGGCGCCTCGGGAGAGATCTGGGGATATCGAAGACGATGGGAACGATGGGATCCGCATTGTCAACGACGACGGCGACGAAGTAATCGAAACGAGGGGTCGCGCCGACTGGTACGATCCCGATGAGTTCGCGAGGATGGAAACGAATGCGTCGTCATCCGTAAACGACGCTGACGCCGACGCAAATGCGGTCGGCGACGCGCGTATTAAAAAGTCACGTACGGGGGGAGCGGGGGGGAGGGGTGGATACTCGACGGGGATCAACGACAACTTCGTACGACTCGACATGCGCAACTCCGCGGGTTCGTGTCGGGGGGCGCGCAATCTCAAGAGGGTCAACAAGCACAAGTTGTGGCGGGCGCAACATCGATTTGGCATCAATGATACTCAGCCCCGTGATCGTGCCGGAGGTACGACGCACGATGGCGATGACGATGTCGATGGAGATGGCGGCGGTATTAGTGGTAGTATATATCGGGGGAAGGAACGAACCAGGCATAACTCGACGGGGAAGGTGGATGGCGGCGATATGAAATGCTTCTCATCCGCCAAGAATGCCGGCGTTGATCCGCTGGACGACTTCGTGGATGGTACCTATTCGTTGACGAAGACGAAGAGTGTCAAGCGAGTGGACGCATCGGCGCCGAGGACGCGTGATGAGAGCGTGCCCAACTGCACGAGACATCAACGCCCGTGCAAGCTCCTCACGGTCAAGAGGAATAATAAGGGGAACAAGGGACGAAAGTTTTACGTCTGCTGCATGCCCAAGGGCGAACAGTGCGATTACTTCAAGTGGGAGGAGGATACCCTCGAGGCCGCCCAGAGGGCCCTCCTCGAATCGTCGTCGAATTCGGGCTTCATTGCGAGACAAGTCGCGGCCGCGAAACTTCGTTTTCGGGAACTCACAGTGCCTGAACTGCGCGTCGAAGCCAAGGAGCGCGGTATTAAGGCAACCGGAAAGAAGAACGAAATTCTAACCCGTCTTCTTATATGGGTGCGCGATGAGATTGCCGACTCGGTCGAATCGAGCAGTCCGGGACAGGAGACGCCAAGTAGTGCTGAATCGAGAGCCATCGCTGATGACATTGTCGATGATGACGATGGTAGCGCCGATGGTTCTGATGATGATAATGAAAGCACGGAAATTGCTTCGTTTACGACGAAAATGATTGAACTCAGTGATGATGACAGCAGCACTGATTATTCGAGTGATGGCGAAGATACAGACGATGGCGAACTGGAGATATGCCGCGAAGTCTCTGGGCCTACACGACCGAGACGCTCTACCGTCCAGTCAGCAAACACGCTGCACGATTCTCTCGAGAATTACTTTGGTCATACAGAATTCCGTGATGGCCAGGAGTGGGCAATACGGAGGGTCCTTGCGCATGAGAGGACTCTCCTCGTTGCTCCGACCGGTCAGGGCAAATCGTTGTGTTACGCGCTTCCTGCAGCTTTAATGGACGGAATTTGCCTGGTGGTGTCGCCCTTGATATCGCTGATGCAAGACCAGCTCAGGCAGCTACCACCAAAAATCCCGGCCGCCACGCTCTCGGGGTCCATGTCCGTTGCAAAGATGGCTCTGATTGTGGACGATGTCATGCGAAACCGGTACAAGGTGTTGTTCGTATCCCCCGAGCGGCTTGCTAGTGCTGCATTTCGTAGGCTAGTTCGTCCCAAGTTCAATGTAGAGACTCAAAAGTTTGAAAGGCAATTTCCAGTTGTGTCTCTCCTCTGCGTCGACGAAGTGAGTTTTTTTTTGTTTCTTTGTTGTTCTTGATCTATCATGTGATACTTACGTCACGACTCCTCGAAAACAATGATTCCAGGCGCATTGCTTGAGCCAGTGGGGCCATAATTTCAGACCTTCCTACTTGAGAATCAGATCTTTGTTGCCATTAATTGAACCCAAAAGTATTCTGGCACTAACGGCAACTGCTGGACCCATAGTTATCCGTGATATATGCAACACATTATGCATTCCGTATCATGGAGCCAGTGATTGTTCGCCACTACTGACCAAACTTGATGATGGTGTGAAGGTTTTGAATTGTGATAGAGACAATATCGATGTTTTCCCGCTATTATTGCAGAGCAATGACGAAAGGCGGTACCTGGTAAGCTATTCAAAAACAGGTGTTCGTCTTTTCATTGTTCAAGCTCACTAGATGATGTGCTAACGTCTTTCTTAGCTGCACAAAATTTTGAAAGAGAAAAGTAAAGAGCAATCTAGCGCCAAAAAGCTACCCATCGAAGAGGGTTGTTTAAGCAAAGGAAGTGTAATAATATATGTGTGGCGACAGAAAGACACTGAAATTGTCGCGGAACAGCTCTATGGTGCAGGCGTACTTGGTGGTGTGGTTTGTTATCATGGGGGGATGGACTCAAATTCACGGAGTAGGGCACAGAGCAAAGTAAGTGTTGCCAACTATCTGGAACTTACAACATATCATACATCTCTATTTAACGATGCTTGTATTGTTCTTTTTCCGCAGTTCCTACGTGGGAAGGCTAGGATTTGTGTTGCCACAGTTGCGTTTGGTTTGGGAATCAACAAGCCCGACATAGAAGGTGTGATTCATCTATGTCTCCCTCCAAGCCCCGAGCACTACCTGCAAGAAATAGGGCGCGCGGGGCGTGATGGACGTCCTTCGATAGCTATCGCCTTGCCTCTTGTAGACGAATTCGTGTCAAGACACTCTCTTGCACACTCCGATCGTGTGTCGAGCAACCAACTGAATATAATCTTCTCAACACTACGAAAATGTGTGGACGAGGCGTTGGGAGATATACCCTCGGAAGCTGGCGTGGATTTGGGTGCCAGTGAACTCTTCTTGGATGATATACATATTGCCATGCCTGTCACACAAACAGTTGATTCCTCAGACTGCAAAGAAGAATGGATCGAAACAATTTTCTCGTTACTTGAAGGAGATAATCCATCCGATACATCTCTTTTAAGTGTTGAGGGTTATCTCCCTGATGTTGCTACGGTCACTCTGAAAAAACGTGGTCTGGACAAGTTGGAGAAGATAGACCCGCTTGCTCGGAGTATTGCTAAATGCGGTACTCGTGCCGATGGACAACTCGAGCAGTCCGGTGGCACCGCAATGGAAAAAGGATTTTACGCCTATAGCTTTGGGACTTACAAGTTCTCCGTCGTTCGCTGCGCTCGATGCATGGGGCCGCAGATGGAACCACGACATGTCTATGCCGCTCTGAGACGTCTGCAAGATAGTGGAGAGCTAGAGCTTGTTCTCGATACCACATCTAATGGACGAGCATTGCATTTGAAAATAAGACAGGCTGGAATGAATATGTTTCGTGGAATAGCTAGGAATGATTCCGTTTGTCAAGGCATTGCTGACAAGTTGTCTAAACAATTTCAAGCCAAAGAAACGGTGACTGTGGGGAAAGTCGAGTCTATGTTTGAGATTATTAATCAAGTTTCACGCACTGCAACTCAAACAGAGGAGGACATCACGAGCGACGATGACAATGATAGCATCAAAAACAGCGAAACTACTAGGAAATCGCCACGCCTTGTTACATTCCAGATGATGGTCCAAGATTATTTTCGCAATCTTCCCTCTGATCAATCAGCGTCTAACAAGACCCGTGCGGTTATTAAAGAATTTCCTCTGCAAGACACGCGCCTGCTGTCTTGTTTGACTTCAGATGTTGGTGTGCTCATGCAAATGCTGGCATTGCGCCGGCAGGAACAAATGCCCATGGCTGTTCATATCAGCGGCCCCAATTTCGAAGACTACCGAAACCTCTGTCTCGCTAAGATAATGCACTCCATCGATTCTCCTCGAGCACCAATTTTGCAGTGGTACAGTCATCCTCTTTGGGGCAAGTATCGGAGCTATTCGTTTTCATCGGTTGTTCAGGCTATAAAGCGATCGTTTGATGATTCATAGATGACAGCCGTTGCAGAAACGATCAATTTTGCGATGATAATCAATTACTCATCACACATACTTCCTCGTGAAAGGATTGGATGTACAATCGCATAACTTAGCTTAAATATTATCTTCATAATTTGATCTCTCACCCAGTAAGATCATAACACGAATTAAGGACAAAATATTGAGAAATTTGATCGAGTTACGAACATGGTGTAGCTTTTTATTCGACTTGCACAAAAGTGATTATTCGGTGCATTCTGGGAAGAATAACTGCTTAAAAGCCTTCCTCTTGAAGCACGTCGCCAGGCAAGTTTCTTTCGTCGCCTCCATGTCGAGCTCAATCGTAATCTTTCCATCGCCGTCTGCGTCGCACTTCTTCATTATGGCGTCCGTGGAGCCGATCACCTTCAGCAATCCCCGCACGATCCACGAGACATCTTTCATCGCGCTGTCCAGCTCCTCTCGTTCCAATGCCCCGTTTTGGTCGGTATCCAGATATTTCGCAGCACATCTAACAACATGTGGACGCGACGGACACTTGGGGTCCTCGACAACCATCTCTTCTTCCGCAGCGGAGGCGATCGGCTCCTCTTCGACTGGTGCCTTACAGCTTTCGTCATCTTCGCCGCATTCGGGCGGAATCGTGCCAGTCCCTTCTACGGCCTCGGTCGCTACCTCGCCATTTGTTTCAATATCGGAAGTTATTACGACTTGACCGGCAACTAGCGAGGATTGACTGGCTAATACGACGGCTGAAAGGAAGAGGAAGTGCTTTGTCAAGAGCTTCATTTTAGTGATCAATGATCGCAATTACACACTTAATCGCACACCATCGATCTCACTCCGCGCGACCGTATCATGGGATGACATGTGTCAACCGAAAAGGGAGTGACGTGGTATAATCCCGGGAAAAATACGCTGTGGATCTATCATTTCTCGCAAACCCCCACCATTGACGTCAAGAGGATCCGAACCGAACCATGCCATAATATCGAGAACACCGAGCCACGCGCAGAGAATTAAAATAAATTATCTCCTCACAAACAAAACTGAACAAACATATTTCACTGTTGATATATCAATCATGGTCCGGGAACAAGAGAAGATGTTGGAAAAGATGTGCCACGGGAACGGCTTCATCGCCGCACTCGACCAGAGCGGTGGGAGCAGTGAGTTTTTGTTTTATGGCTTGATGTGCGGGACATCGTGATAACATCATCTTCGTGAACCACCTGCAAAACTTTAACATTTATTTTGTCCTTTCGAATCTTCTCCGCTCAGCACCTGGAGCGCTCCGACTCTATGGCGTTAGAGATGACGAGTACGAAGTCGGAGGGGAGACAATGTTCGTTCAAGTTCATAAGATGCGAACGCGAATCATTACTTCTCCCAGTTTCAACGGAGACAGGATCATCGGTGCGATTCTGTTCGACGATACGATGAAACGAACCATAGAGGGCTTACCTACGGCCGATTACCTATGGAAGGAGAAGGGCATCATTCCGTTCCTCAAGGTCGACAAGGGACTCGAACCAGAGAAGGACGGGGTCCAGCTCATGAAACCCATCGCCGACCTGGATGACATTTGTAACGTGGCCGTCGCCCATAACATATTCGGTACAAAGATGAGAAGCGTAATCAATCGCGCGAATCCCTCCGGAATCAAACAGGTAGGCAAATAAAGCTGTCGAACTAGTTCGAGGTGGCCGTGTTCGATGACCTCATCCACACACTCTTTTACATTCTATCTCGGCACTATGATCAGATTGTTGCGCAGCAATTCGAGTTCGGGAAAAAGATCATAGCCAGGGGACTGATCCCGATACTAGAACCCGAAGTCAACATCAAGGCTCCCGATAAGGGCGAATGCGAGGCACTTCTACTGAGCGAAATTGTCGAGAATGTAAGTATTGTATCCCATGTCCACCCGTTACAACGAAGTCCTTTCTCAGCACCACCCATTCTAACATGCTCGCGTCCTAATTCCTCGCATTTAGCTCAAAACGCTTCGAGGCGACCAATTGCTCATGTTCAAGCTTACCCTGCCGGATGTGAACGACCTATACGAGGGCTTGGTCACGCACCCGAGGGTAGCTCGTGTCGTCGCCCTGAGTGGCGGATACAACCGCGCAACGGCGGTTGCCAAACTCAGCCTACAGCGCGGCATCATAGCCAGTTTCTCTCGAGGTGAGAAATATGGGACCGATGCGGACTCCTTCGATTAAACTTTGCCTAACAATCGCTCAATTCTCCGTCTGACACTCTGCAACGCGAATCCCAGCACTTACCGAAGGCTTGACAAAGGACTTGAGTAAGGCGGAATTCGATGAATTGTTGGACACGTCCATCGGCGATATCTTTCACGCGGGCAAGGCCGGCCCCAACCTCGCCCCGTCCGAATCCACCGAGTGTCACGAAGCGAGTTTTCACAATAAGTGTCCTCTCCTGCATGTCTGATATCCTCAATCGATGGGCATCGAAGAGATTATGTGGGACGGGAAGACCACCTGTAAGGGGAATCCTAAAATAATGTGATGGGTAATATACTACGCATTCTCTCGTCATAACTCGTCGTCGAATTCGACGTCGTTGTCTTTACCGCCGCGGGCCTCGTACAGACGTCGGAGCGCCGATCGCGAAAGCGATTCCACCTCCAAATGCTTCTCGTTGTACTCCGCCTCACTCGCATCTTGATTCATTTCGAGCCATTCCATCGTCTCGTCGATTGCATCCAGTAACGTCTTCCTATCGACCCCGTCAACGTCTCCAATGTCGGACCACTCCTTCGTCCCGATCTCCCCGACCGAGCTGGTAATGTCGTACAGTTTCGTCTCCAATCTATTCCGACTGGATATCCTCGACGCCTCCTTCCTATCCTCATCGGCGTGCCTCTCCGCCTCCTTCACCATCGCGTCCATCTCCTCCTGCGACAATCGTCCGTCCTCTGACGTTATCGTAATGCTCCGACTGCTCTTCGTTGCGAGATTTTGAGCCGTGACCTCGAGTAATCCGTTGGCGTCGACCTTGAACGTTATCCGCACCTCGATCTTGCCCCTCGGCGCCGGCGGGAGGTCCGTCATTTCGAACAATCCGAGTAGATGATTGTCCCTGCTCATCGACCTCTCGCCCTCGTATACGTCGATGATCATCCTCGTCTGACCGTCCTCGACAGTGTGAAAATCCCTCGTGCTCTCGGTGGGTATCGTCGTGCCCCTAGGTATCAAAACGCTCATCAATCCGCCGTCGGCGTCGGTGCCGAGGCTCAATGGCGCGACGTCAAGTAGCATCAAATCGCGTACGTCGTCGCCACCCTCGCCGCTGAGGACGCTCCCCTGTATCGCGGCACCGATCGCGACGCTCTCGTCGGGATTCATCCCTCGATTCGGTTCCTTACCGCCGAAATAATCCTTCACCAACGATACAACGCGTGGTATGCGAGTCGATCCTCCCACGAGTATGATATCGTGGACGTCGTTTATACCGAGATTTGCATCCTCCAATACCCTGCGGACGGGATCCAACGTCCGACGGAAGAGCGGATCGTTCATCTCCTCGAATTTCGCCCGCGTCATCGTATCGACGAGGTCGTATCCGGGCACTATGTCCTCGATCTCGATCTTCGTCGATGGTTGGTACGACAACGACCTCTTCGCCCTCTCGACCTCGCCTCGCAATTTCTGCATCGCCCGACCGTTGCCGGATACGTCGATATTGTCCCTCCGCCTCATGTACTCGACGTAATATCGCATCATGGTCTGATCGATGTCGGACCCTCCCAGGTGGGTATCGCCGCTCGTCGCCAACACCTCGAAAATACCCCCGTCGATCGTGAGCAGCGTGACGTCGAAGGTACCGCCCCCGAAATCGTAAACGAGAACGTTGCGCTCGTCGTCGTCATCTTCCGCATTCGTTCCACCGTCCCTGGCCCGACCGACGCCGTACGCGATGGCCGCGGCGGTTGGCTCGTTGATGATCCGTTCGACGTGCAGGCCCGCTATCGTTCCCGCATCGCGCGTGGCGTGTCGCTGTGCATCGTTGAAGTACGCCGGAACGGTGATGACCGCGCGATTCACTTCCCGTCCCAGATACCTCTCGGCGTCGCCCTTCAATTTCGTCAATACCATGGCGCTTATCTCCTCCGGCGCGTACAGCCTGCGTTCGTCGTTCGCGTATATCGCGACGTACGGCCGATCGTTATCGTCGTCGTCCCCCCTCTCGCCCCTGACTATCTCGTACGGCAACAGCCCCCTGTCCTCCCTCACGCTCTCGTCGTCATATTTACGTCCCATGAGACGCTTGATGTCGAATATCGTATTCCCGGGATCGATCGTCGCCCTATTCATCGCAGAATCTCCGACGAGACGATGATCGCTCACGAAGGAGACGTAACTGGGCGTGATGCGATTGCCCTGATCGTTTGTTATTATCTCGACCCCTACGCCGCGTCGATGGACTCCCACGCAGCTGTAGGTGGTGCCGAGGTCGATTCCCAATATCGTGCCAGTCCTGCCGGTAGTGGATAGGTCATCCTCCTCACCCTCGATCGACGAACCGATCGTTTCGACAGTGGGATGGACGAGGACGACGACGAAGATGCACGCCGCTAACGTTATTCGGTGGTAGCGCCGCATGATGGTATTTATTTTATATGATGGACGTCGTCGCCTCCCCCGTCATCGTCATTTTTTGAAAAATACCGCCACCGGACAGACGGCCAAAAGTGAAAAGAGGGGGGGGGGAGCCCGTCAAAAACGGGCGACAGACAGAAAAGCCCTGTAAGAACGACAACAAAAACACAGTTCCCGTCCGGTCGGTCCCCGCCCCGACACGCGTCTCGTGAGGAATGATGGACGACGACGATAGGGGTCATCGATTCGGCAACTTCCCGAATTATTACTCGTTCCATCCACCGGACGTACGGATGCGAGTATTGGAACGCTGTTATTTCGTGGATTACATTCGCAATGGGATATCGATGTCGTCGTCGCGTTCTTCGTCGTCTTCCTCATCTTGCCGGACGTCGTGCGACGACGAGAACGATGAGGATGACGAAAACGATGACGACGACGAGGCGATCGCACCCGCCAGGAAGAAGACTAGGAGGCGTCATCGTCGTGACGTCGTCCGACGGAACGACGACGATGTCGTCTACGCCTGCGATCTCGGATGCAACATGGGGGACATGACGATGGCGATGGCGAATTCGCTGATCGCCGAGGACGATGAGAGGGAGGGGGGGGACGAAGTGGGGGGGGGCGGGGGGGAGGAGGAAAAGGGAGGATGCGCGATTCACGACGGCGACGTCGATGGAAATGGAAATGTCGGCGACCACGGCGACGGCGACGACGACGGCGACGGCGACGACGTGGGTGCGGTCGGGACGTCCGTAATCCGAGACGACGACGGCATGAAGCGATCGATATTCGATCGTCGTCGTCATCCGAAGAAATGTGATCGCGAAACGAAGAATGGCAGAATCACCGTGGTATGCCTTGGCCTGGACATCGATCCGACGTTGATCGAGCGCGCGACGACCAAGTTCTCCGCCGGCGTCCCTCATCATACCGCCACTGCCCCTCGTCGCATAGGTCATAGTCCTACGATGGCGATATTCCGAGTCTGCGACCTGTCCTCGGAAACGCAACACAATCACGCTTGTTCGTCCTTCTTCGGATGGGGAAGACAACGCGATGGCGAGGGCGATGGCGGCGGTGGCGGCGTCGTCATTCCACGGAGGGACGATGACGACGACGTCGAAGACGACGACGACGGTCGTTCGTGCGCCACCGCTACGAATACGAATGCGACGACTTCACCGTCAATGCCACGACCGTTATTTCATTTGACGACGATCTTCAGCGCGACCATGTGGATACACGTGCATGCCGGGGACGATGGACTGCGAGAGTTCCTCAAACGCGCGTGCGGTTGGACGAAAATGTACCTATTGATCGAGCCCCAGCCATCGGTATGGTAAGACGACTGACGACGAATGATGATGAACGTCGACGGTGGATCTTTTATGTTATTGTTCGTTGTTCGTTGTTCGTTGTTCGTTGTTCGTTGTTCGTTGTTCGTTGTCGCTGGTTCGACGCAGGGGTGGTGCTTATCGATCCGTAACTCAAAAAAGAACTGACATAATCATCTTCCTCTTACATGTATATTATTCCCGTCGATGAACACATGCATCGCAGCTATCGTAAGGCGAATACTCGCCTACGTAAAATGGGTCGTCCGGAACTGCGCGACGTGTCGTCGGGGCGTCTGAAGATGCGAGATGCGATTGAGGTGGAAATAGGCAACGTCATACTCGGGTGCGGTTTTCGCAGGGTCGTGCCATCGTCGAATGACACCTGGCGCGCTATCGACGATGATGCCGAGGTCCAAGACGCCATCACGTCGTGGAATCGATCGCTTCACTTGTACGAGCGCATCGTTTGATGGGGGATGAGGGGGAACAATACCCGTGGGCTGGGAGTGAACTGTCATTGAGAAGGGGGCAAGGGATGCGCTACATCGCGCATCCTTTCTTTCCGCTCTCGTGGTGATGATCGTTGTGAGACATGGGATGTAAATTAACTTAAAGAGCGCTCAACGTTGTTCGCCGGCCTTTGACAGCGTCATACCCCCTTCCATTGTTGTCAACATTTGAAGTTTGATGCTATTGATTTAATGATAGTGAGAGTCAATGATAGTGAGAGTCACTTTACACAATGATCTGCCATTATAAGGTATGAGTGATTCAATAATTATCAGGAGATAAATAATAATGCTCATGATACTCAGTTGCTCATATCGTGACATAAACATCAGGAAACCAAACGACATCTTCCGCACTCTGTACGCACTGAGGTTGAGGCAATGGGGGGCTTCCCTCCTCATTTCTCGAAAGAAATCACTGACTGAGAAGAGCAATGCTTTTACAAAATAAAAAAAGAGAAACCCCGGGGAGCTGACTTCTTGCATTTTAGAATGGGAGAATCCATTCTAAAAGCTAGAATGGAAACTATCATTCATCACCTCCTGGCACTTATCTTGAGCTTTTTTGGCTGTAAAAAATGAGTTCAACCAAGAAAATTCCTTCGCTACTTTCTGCCGGGGAAAAGTCTCAGACAAGCTCCTCTGAACACACAGCAATTATCACTATTTCTGAATCGAGTGTCTGGACAATTAGAATACCCCCCTAGTGGTGGGAGTAGTCTTGGATGCTTTTCAAACTAAAGTCTCTCAGGGCCTCATAACACCCTGACGAGAGGGTTTTCCATTTCAATTCACAAATCCTTGCAACAATATCGGGAAGATGTGAGTCTATTTTGGACCACATTTCTGACTAACTATGATGCATCTCCAACTCCTCATCATTATGGCGTATGCTCAAATGAGCTACGATCACATGGCTGACACCTCACCAGTCAATTCCTTTTGGATATAAAGGGGAGATGAGAGTGGTGTGAGAAAAAAAGACATGGCAGAGGACAAGATGCAACACTACAACCAGCTGGGGCAGACAAGCAGCATAGCAAGAACAGTGATTAGGCAGAGTTGGAGGCAATGATTGCATAAAACGTAGCAGCAATTGTAGCAATAAATACATATTCTTTATTCTTTATTCTGTATTCCATTTTTGGACCCTTACCATCATCCATCCATTTGCTGCCAGCTGCATTAAACTTTTATTCGGGTCTCCCCCTTTTCACCATCCTTCATCTTGATGACAAATTTTCATCTTCCAATACCACTGCCACCAGCACCATCACCACCTCTGCCCATACTGCAGCCCACGCTACTGCCCACACCACTGCCCGAGTCACCATGAACATGTTCAAAAAAATAAGGCACAGCTTCTAACTTTCTAAGTATTGTACTTATTTATCTCCTTTATCCAGCAAATGACTTACTATAGCGGAAAAAAATGGACGCCACCTTGGCAGAGCTGTTTGCCGCAACTCTAGTGGCTGACATAAGCCGGCGAAAAATAAATATTAGATGTGTTAAGGATAAATTGAAAATTAAAATTATGATAGTATTATTACTACGTTCAAATGAATTTGCGTGTCGATCCGTAGAATTCCATATGTAGNTGATCTCATCCTCGTGCTTGCAGCGAGATGAAATACAATGCGGAATCAATGGATTAAATAATAAGTAATCACCCGGACGGAGAGGAACTGTAACAACCAATGTTGGAAAACAGAAATAGATGATGACATCATCGTCGAGATGATAATGAGGTTTTCCTTTGACAAAAACCTGAGAGATGCTCATGGTAAAATCTTGGTCAGTGTGACATCTGAGGAAAACATTGCTGCCAAATGCAATTCCTCCAAAGAACTTTGCGCTATTGACTTTGGGGTTACTCGTTGAGAATGTCTTGAAATTAACACTTTTCTTTGCATGATGTATATGACTAATGACCTGGTGGTCAGCAATGGTCTTAAAGAATTCTTTGGCCCTACGCATTAGCCATAACAAAGACTCTCAATGATAAGTTGGTAGTTTATCCATGAAGGAGGGATGATCGTGAACCTTCGGGCTATTCCTGGATACTTGAGGTCCAACACATGCATAACGAGGGGGCTTGTCGAAATCGGTGAAGACGCGTTTCTTGTTGCTACGATAGAGAGGAGTGCGTAGATTTTCACATGCTTGAAGTGCATTGTATATTTTACCTAATCCACCTTGTCCAATGATGTCAAGTGAAATATTGCGGGGTAAGTGAATGAATGGAAGACAGCCATCAATACTGCGAAAGGTAAGACCAATGTCCCCTCGTAGATCATCTTGAATATTGAATATGAAGATCTGATACGTGATGTCGTCTCCATTTGACGCTCTTGGGTGGAGTTATCATAGGACAAGAAGAATTACCTCCATCAAAAACAATAATGTCTTTGTTGATGTCAGTAGTAGAGAAGGTAAACTGATCTGACAATGGAGCAACTTCGCGAAGTAGGTGTTGCTGTTTTTGTAGCTTTTTCTTTGCACGTCGGAATTGACGATGACAGACGGGACCGGAAACACCATCAGGTAAGTGAGCAGCGGCAGCACACTGAGTGCGTCGGGAACAGTTTGCATTTTTCTGAGAATATTGATTTTAAAGAGGTGCGAACATCATGCGAAGAAAGTGGTCGTAGATTCGGATAATTGGCAGGTAAGACAGGAGTACCAGCATGGCAGCTAGACCCCAACAACACACGACTGTGAATCGAGGGGGGGTAGTGAACACTATCGCTGATGCCTGACGTCAACCAAAAATCATCAAAACGTAAACCATCTGCAATGGGATGAGTTCGAACAGTTGGGGGGGGGGCTTGACATGACTTCTTGATGAGATCATTGCACCTTGCTCTGGGGATAATGATATGACATATGGAATAAAATGTTAAAACCTGGATGGCAGATTGGTGCACCAATATCAATTAACTAACCAAACAGAAGAAAAAAAAAGTCAAATGCATCTTGCAGCATCTCATGCATTGACGGTCTCCGGCAGACTCAACGTTACATTGCCTGTGACTGCAAGTGCATGACACACAATTTTTTGAATCGTTCTTCGTTCATCATTCATCTTCCGTCATTCGTTGTTCGTTGTTCATCGTTCATCGTTCATTGTTCATTGTTCATCGTTCATCATTCGTCGTTCGTCGTTCATCATTTGTTGCTCGTCGTTCTTCGTTCGTCATTCATCGTTCGATCATTTGTCATTCGTCGTTTGATTGTTTGTCATTCGGCATTCATTGTTCGTCATTCATCGTTCGATCGTTCGTCATTCGTTGTTTGATTGTTCGTCGTTTGCGGAGGTGGCAGCGGCATCGAAAAGTGGGGGAAGTTGTATGATATGGTATAATGGA
>JALLBA010000623.1:0-15540 GCA_036939675.1 Cyclostephanos invisitatus
AAGACAACAAAGACAACAAAGACAACAAAGACAACAAAGACAACAAAGACAACAAAGACAACAATGTCATCATTAAACAGATTCACAAATAGCAAATCCAGATCCTTGACCTTGACTTGATTCTTGACTTGATTCTTGACATGATTCTTGGCATGGACTTGATTCTAGACCTTGGTCTTGACTCGTTGTTGTCGCCGTTGTCATGCTCATACTTTGAAGTGTGGTTTTTTCGTGCCGGTGTATCACCATGATAAGATATTGCTCCAACAATGAGCAGAAAGACTCAACCGTGTTTGAAGAGACTCACATGGATGATGAAGCTGCAAAGAAGCAGCCCACATACTTACTAGTTTTTCTGTGGGATGATGCTATGCCCTAATTTCAGCCAAAGCCAAAGCTTCTTCCTTAACCAATGGTGATTTGGCGTATCTGCTCAGAGGATTTTGAATCTCTTATGTCTCAACACTGCACAATGCAGGTTGGCTTCAAAGTACTTTTCGATCGGAAAACATTAGAAAAAAATTAATTTCCGAAAAATAAGAGGCTGAAATTGGAAGAAATACAGGAATTCTGCGGAATTCCACCCAAGTTCCCAACCTAGCTTTCATATTTGCATTCTCTGACACTCAAGATTACCCGGCTTTACATTATGAAATGGGTAAACTACTTGAAAAGATCTTTCACCATATGTGCATCATTGTTGAGGTTGATCTAGTTGTTGGCAAACTCTGTACCTTCCTTGTCATGGTTGCGGATGTACTAAATGCCACCGAGTCACTTCATTGTATTTCTAATTGTCTTGCCACTGTTGGTCATGATTTTATTACAGGTGTTAAGTTTTCATCAAATGATAAATCTGGCTGCCTCCTTCCACTGGTAAATGATGGTTTCAAGTCACTCATTCAGAGAGAGGGTAGAGGAATTCGACTAGAAAGGCATACAATTTCAAAGGGTATTCAAGATACAATGAAGTATGCCACTGTTTCCATCACCTTTGTTGATTGTTCGTTTGAAAGGTAAGTATCATAGAGTCATGCCATTAGCTTACATACTGCTCCACTAAAATGCTTTGTTGCTGCTGGATCCAGGGGAGGAAGTTTGGTCTCAGAGATGCCCTCATTGTTATATGAAGATGCAATTGAATACAATGCTCTGCATATTACATTTGAATTGGTGGATGAAACATTACAAATCATTCGCTGCCCTACAAAATCATCAGGTCGTGGATCACAGCTGGAAGGATTGCATATCTAGGCCTGTGTGGAAATGCCATGCTCATCAGGTCCAATCAAGATATTAAGGACATACGAGATATTTTGGATACTGGTTTCATGTATAACAATGAATTTGGGGCCTTCATCAAGCTCATTTGTAATATTAATGTCACACTTGATTTAGAATTTCGTTGCGCCAGCAATGACTTGATGGTCAATAATTGGAGGAAAATCCTAAATCTATCACTGTGAGATATAATCAAACAACTTCAATTACATGTTTTGACATATATGATTTGTTCTCATTGGAGCCGCTTCAACATTTATTATTTGTTGTCATTGGTGTATTATTTAGATTAAAAGATTCTTTGTAGCAATATTGAATGTTGAAGATGCTTTCAATTCCCAGATGATAGTGTGTGCCATTAGTTGTGTTGGACATCTGATTGAATGGGTTCGTAAGTGGGTTTATGAGGTGATGAACAAATTCTTGTCTATGGCAAACCCTGGAAATAGTATCCTATTTGGGGGCCAACTGGGTAGTGAATAATGGTTGTCAATGTGTGTTGTTCTCTGTCTTTATTGAAGTGAAAGTGCAGAGTAATGATTAAATAGTGTGTGTTTAAACATCAATCAACATTGTCCTCCCACAATGGTGCCAGGATCGGATGCCCTATCATTGTCCCCCCAGGGCCAGGGTGGCGGTGGCCTCATGCTCATCCCTCATCCATGCCCCAGGCCCAATTGATTAACGGTTCGATTCACAGCACCCCAGCGATAATTTACATCCTCATTGGATGTTCATTACTCGACAAACAATGAGGTAGACTTGACGAGCAGTGGTGCACAGGTGCGTTCGTTGAAAGATCCATGGACAAACACAATCTGGTGTGGAAGATTGGTCGCCTCTTGCAGCTGAGCTCATAACAAGGAAATTGCCTTTGCCATGAGGGATTGTGATAGTGGAAGACCAAACATTTCTCTCTTGGTAGAGTTGGACTACTATATTGTCAGTAAGAGCCTTGAGATTCATTATGTCCAAAATATGTATTATTGTGGAGGGTGGTGGCCTTCTCTCTTCTCCTCTTCCCCCTCCTTAAAGGATGCTACTGTAGGAACAGGACAAAGTTTTTTTACAGCGGGAGGAGATTTTTTACAGTGGGACAAAAAATTTTACAAGTGCCCATCAAAAATATTGACAAATGGTTAAAAAAAACCAATTGGTTAGGAATGTGTAGTAGACTTATCTCTAGTTTTTCTCCGCCGTGTGATAGAGCTCCAGCCTGTCATTGTTCCACACCGTCCTACTACCACTCTCTCTCTTCCTTCCCTCCACCATGCTGAATAGTGGTTTGTCCTTTTTCTCATGACTTTCCCTGGGATCACTTTTGAGTCTCTTTATCTGATCCCACAGATCCTTCCCGTTCATGATGCCAACACATACACAATGTCACTCGGAGTTAGACCCACACCACACAGAAGAAAGGTTTTGCATTCAGTCTTCTCTACGCACATTCTTTACTAAGGGAGATGCCAGTAATTCACTCACAATGAATGTCTGACACGAAGGCGTGGGCTATGAAAGAAATATCACCTTTGAGCAAAATGGTTTACCTAAGCAAATCATTAGTGCATTGGGGCTCAACTCAAAAGCAAGTAAGGCTGTTGAAACGCAAGCAGAAAAAGAAGCACTGGGATGAAGTTTAGAAGGACAAGCTGCAAGCGGTTCAATTAACTACCATGCAAGCATAGTTGAAATGCTCCTCTATCTCAGGTATAATCATCCAGATATCTCGTTTGTGACTCATCAATGTGCTCGATACACACAGTCACCTAGGCAAGTGCATGAAGATGTGTTGATATGGATTGGACGCTATTTGAAAGGGATAATCAATGAAGGTTTAATCCTAAAACTAAAGCCAATCAAATCCTTCAAAATAGATTGCTACCCTTATGCCAACTTTGCTGGTTTGTGGACGCACGATGACAAGCAAGCTCCTCATTGTGTTCGAAGCAGGACAGGTTACATGATAATCATGCAAACTGACCTGTCCTCTGGAAAAGCAAACTCCAAAGGAAAATTGCCATGTCCACAATGGAGGCTGAATATGTTGTTCTCAGTGCTTCGTTTAAAGAGCTTTCCACTGATTGGCCTTACAAAACCGAGTGTACCTGATGTTGGCCTTGATGTGTGGAAGGGGTCAATCCCATCAGAACGGGCATGCACAAGACAGGGCCATTGTCACCCCGAGCCAATATGATTGTCATGTAATTTTTGAGTAATCCGGATATTTTTTGATTTGTTGTTGTTATCTTGCTCCCCTGTGGGCAACAGACAAAAACAAGTGTACCGGACATTGGCATCGTGTATTGAAGGGGTTGGCTTGTTCGAAATGGGTGTACCCCAGCCACAGCTGCCATGCCATTGCCCAGAGCCAACATGATTGTCGCATATTTTGGGATCCTCCACTTATTTGATGATTCGCTGCCAACATCTCAACCCCCTGTGGAGGACAGACAAAACCGAGCATATACAAGTTTGATCTTGATGTTTTGAAGAGGTCAGCTTGTTCGGAATGGGTGCCAGAGGATGAGGGGAAGCATCAAAAGCCAATTGGATTGCTGTGTGAGATTCCGGTCCTCCCCTCAATTTGAAAGGGGGCAAAAATTTACTCAGGGCTTGCCACCCTGGTGGTATTATAAGAAACCGTGCTTACCCAACGTCGGTCTTGATGTGGGGATGATGAGGTCGATCACTATTCTGCTCATGGTCTTGACAAACAACTACAAATACACAAAATTCTACTGGTATCTACATGGGAATTATTCCAGCTCAATTGTGGTGTCAATACCAATCAACAAAACGAGACAATTACAATGAAGGTGGCGTTATTAGCTTAGCTGACAATGTCGGATTTTTAAACGTTGGCCGGAGGCCAGATTTTGGTATCCTTTTGGAGGGAACCTCCAGAAACCCGGCAATCCTTATTGGGGGCACATAACCGGATGACCGACGACCAACGGCCGACCGCAGAGGAATTAAAATACAGCCGCGATAGAGTGCCGTGGCCTACACCCACCACCAAGAACTGTTGGAATGGTGGCAAAACTCGGCACCCTTCAGCATCAGATTGATTGGCAGCACCTCAGAGGCACTGTTGATCGGAGTTGTTTTTTATTGACAATGCTCTTGTTAATTATAGCTAATTAATACTCATATTAATCACAAGTATCATGATAACTAGTCTAGAACTTCTGTGATGACAGAATGGGGAGCCGAAGAAGGAGTCCGGCATTGAGAGTAGGGGGGGCGATGTTTGGGTGTGGCCGCTGCATGCAGCAGCCACTTCTATGCCGAGAGCATGGGGAGGGGGGGGTTGAGGTGGAGGGGGGAGCAAGTGTGATTTTGTTTCTTTTATGGTATGATAACAATAGTACATACCTACATATCATTCCCTCCAAAAATCACAAAGCATAGCGGTTTTCATTATGTATTAGTGGAGACTGGCACCCCTGTCTGTGGACTCCCACCTCAAAAAAGAGAAAGAGGCATAAGCCCCCGTAGATTTGAGGTGCCTTTTCCTTAGTAAGTAATCCCAAAATAGTATGGGAGCCTTTTATTTCTGGCGGGATGTCCATTTAACATGGTGAAGCCCCTAACAAATTGCCACAAGCGGCTCGCTCCACAGCAGCCAGCGTCTCGGCGACACCGGCCAACGAGTCATCCGATGAGGACAGCAATGACTCCAGTTCATGGGTTTTAGCAACAAGTCTTGAGTTATCACGCACACCGAGTATACGATAATCAATGTTCTCATCAACAGATGCTATCCAACTACAACCACCGATAATTAAATCAGAGTTGTCCAAATGTCAGCCGTCAACGATGATGACAGAACACTCCATACTTTCCCAGTCCCTCTGTGACAGATCAATGTTCCCTTCGGCTTGTTAAATTCGTTCATCAGAAGCACGTTGTGTACAATTCCATTGTGGAATAGACCGCCGGTTCCACAAAGCTGTGTTGCAAATTTCATATATCTGTTGTAATTATCAAGAGAATTCATTACAAACTGCTGCTGCCAAATCTGCTGCATACAAGCCTCTGATGTAGAATCAAAAATGTCATCCAACGTTGCCCTCGCAACTTTGATGTCCACCATCGGCAATTTGCCCATGTTGTGTCGAAAGCATTTGCTGTCAACACCACAAAAATGTAGTGCAATAGTTGCCACCACTGCCCAATTTGTCATTTGATGTTTGTCTTGGTCTTGGATCATGGAAAAGAAGTAATGGACTAACTTCTGGCACTTTACTGGGTTATAAGTACTCTGCACCCTAGACCTTTTCCTGAAGAGAGTTGTTGAAATGAAGCATGATTCATGGGAAAATAGTCCTGGACTTTTTTGTATATCCCCAACATAACATTGATATCCAACAATGGGGAATTGCAGCTGAAATTGCTGTAGTGATGGACAAAGGATTCATAGTAGCACATGGCAAACAGTCATCCGTCATCTCCTCCTTTAACCGGTTAAGTATGTACAATTGTGCGATAGCTATGGACAATGACTGTTGTGCCGTACTCTGACGTTGTTGCACATTGATGAATTTGGTGAGGCTATCATTCTTCTTCCTTTCAGTGCGAGTAATAACTCTTGTGAACAATTGCAATTGTCCCGGCAATCGTGGTAATGGGACTCAATCTCACAAACTTAGGACGTCGTATCTTGCTCATTGGACAATGATCACCCCAAAAATAAGTCGTCCACAGTTGAATGTGAGTAACCTCTCTCCACAGAAGGTGTACAACGTTGGAGTTAGCCATGCAAACGGGTGGGTAGTCAAGGAGGGATTGATAGATGCCCCCATTTTGACAAAATTGCCTCAATACCTCCTTGACATCAAAGATATCCCGGATGTAATCGTCGCGATTGGGTATTTGTAGATGGAGCACTGTGGCTCAATGTAGACAAGCTTGTTGCGCTCAATGCCGTGATGCTCCAGTAGGTGCTGTTCATTGTTTTTTTGCTGGATGGATTCAGACAGTGGTTGCAACGCTGGCTGATTGTAACAAAGCACAGTGGTGACTGTGCTTGCGACTCTTGGATGGAACTCCCCCCAATGTTCCTTGGAGTGCTTGCAGTTGGGCCTGTGATCAGCTGGGATTATTACAATTAGCTGATCACCCATGGAATAATGCATGAATTTCTCATTGGAACACCACCCCCATCCATCAAAACCTGTGATAGCCGGCGGCCGGTTCCTTTGGGTCCGCCTCCTGTCTCAACCATTTTGTGGGGAGATGACGATTGCAAATTGCAGAAAGAGGTCATGCCCCTTGTCTTCATTTGTCAATTTGGCAACATGAGTGAAAACGTGATGACACATTGTGCAACAGCGAGGGGGCGATGATGCCCGGCGCCAGAGTTGAGGTGTGATTGTTGCTAAAAATATTCCATCGCCGGCTTGCTTGTTCTGGGGAGACAATGGCTTGTGGCAATCGCAACGAAGTACCGATTTTAATTAGGGCTGGTTGTTTGGCATTGGATGCATCAGCGTAGGTGCCGGCGCCGCTGTTGGACTGAGTGGCATCGGCGAGAGAAGGTAGGGTGGCAAGGAGGTGTTTCACCATGATGCGAGACAGTGAGTTCAGAGTCTGAAGATGGAGGGAGGCAGGGGCCAAATCATTCTTTGCGCCAAGAGAGAGGGGAGAAATATCTAAGTACCAGACTAGTCATGAAGTTCGGACATAATGCCCTCAACTTTTCTAAAAATGGGATTACAACCTTCCACCCAAGTAAAATATGGTGCACATAGGCACTGGCAGTCACATCCTATCAGGATTTTGATTGCAATTAGGCGCGAGATCACCCCTGCGCTGAAAGTCATCAATTGCAAAAACACCGGACAGTTCAATTCCTATATAGGCGCCAGTATGTTTTTATTGTTCCCGCCACAAATATCACTCTGAATCATGCATACACACCATGGTGGCCACCAATATGGCAATACTGCTCTGATGAAAGCATAATAGATGATGAAACCTCTTTAATAAACTTGTATGAAGGGTGGGGAAAAGCCTCATCAACTAAAAAACCCCACTAGACCCCTCCCAATGCAAAAAGCAACGGCGTACTATCGTACGATATTTTTTTCTCTATCAATTTCTCCCTTGGCCTCCCACTGATCTCATATCTCCAGCCCTGCCGCCACCATGTGCTCATCCCAGTTCATACCCCACGCAATCCCCCCAAGCCACACGATGCACTTGTTCATTGAGTTGTAGTCTTTCAACTTCAACGCCCCCGTGATGTCAACAATCAGCAGGAGAAACTTCACAATCACATAACTGTCCTTTATGTTCAACCACGGACTCCCGACATGATCCTGCGGTTGAAATCGGTGATGCACTCAAACCCAAGGGAAGGAAAGGTGTCCTGAGTGAGCCATCAGCGATGGAGGACGAAAATATTAGTTTGTATATAGTAAAAATGAGAAGAATAAAATTATGAGCTATTTTGAGTGATCTAAAATGAGCTCCTCATCGACAATTGCGACGTGTGCTCCCATTGGATTGTACGTGCTCTGGTATGTGCTAATACATGACCAAGAGGTATCAGCGTGATCAAGAGATATCCTCTTAGTCACGGTTGAATCCCGGCTGATGGTCTGTCCGTATGATACGGTCTATGTGTACTTACACCAGCAACTTGCCTCTTAGCTGGCCTCGCGCCTTTTAGCGATTATACATTTGCTAACTACCCTAGTAGATAGAATGGCCTATGTCATGGTGGGTGTGTTATCGGGTTGTTGTTGTTGGCGGGTTGGCGCAAGGAGGCTGAGAGCGGCGAGCGTCGATTTGGTCTTTTTGTGTGGGATTTGGGTATGGTTCCTACATAGAACTTGGTATTATTTTGTGTATGTATGTAGACTGTACTAATTGCTTGTGACCCCCTAATTGGAATCAAGAAATTTGGATGATTCACAATAGCCATGCCACTTGGACCAGCGAACAAAGGCTCCACCATGGTGGTTTGCTTTTATCTGTTGATGCACTCGCCCTCATTAATAATTACTATTCCTACATAGTGATTACAACATAAATAAATTGATAAATAAATTGTATGTGCCATGGCAGCACCCGATCTAATTGAGAGTTTTCCAATTTCTGATTTTTTTAATATGCAGTGCCTTCTCGCCGTTGGCTTAAATTGCATCCTTCATGGTCGCTATTACTTGCATTGATGTGACTTGGTTGATGCTGTTGAGCCAGAGGGCAGGTATGGGGGTGTCATTTTTGGTTCCTTCGTTGGATCTGAAATCTGATTCTGCGGACGATGGGGCCGGTGCCAATCCTGATCGGGCAAATGTTGACGTCACCTGATGCTATTTGGGTGATGTTATCATTCTTCTTGTCTTCCTCCTGCATATCAAAAGTGATAGATATGCAGTCCAATAGCAATTTATTTTTCATTATGTGAGGGAGCTGCAACAATCGCTCCTCCTGCTGATACTGCTGGCTGCTACTGCTGCCGCAGAGATTCTTCCCCATAATCATTATCCTCGAACTCAACTTTCTTTCATACTTGGATAGGGGGGAGGCAAGGTGTTTTCCTCGCCTTGGCAATCTTCGTCATCTTGATGATGCGGAGTTTACCCTGCTTCATGTTTTGGGTTTGGGTGTTACTACAAGGAAGTACCATTACCTAGGTACGTTATCTACCATACGTCACGTAAAATAATACATTTTAAGTGCGATTTCACTCACCTAACAACGCACAAAAGTGACAACAGCATGAGATTTCCGTCACTAACCACCCTCCTAGCGGTCCTCGTCCTACGTCCATCGCACGTATCCACGTTCACCACTACCCCCCCCTCCCCCCCCCCACTCTTTCACTCCTATGCCCAAGTTTCGTTTGGTGGCGCCGTAGTCGCAAGAGGACGACGCACATCATCGTCGTCGTCGTCGTCGTCGTCGTCCTCCCACCGTCGTCATCCTCGCGTAGTACGTCGTCATCCTCCCTCCCATCGCCCCGCCACCATCACCGCCCTGCATATATCCGCCCTCGAGGCGCTGGCGGACATGACGACCTTGTCCATCGATTCCGGCGATATCGATACCGTGACCCGATATGCCAGGACGGGACTCATCACCGACGCCACGACCAACCCTCTATTCGTATCGCAGGCGGGTAGCAACGGCGACGTCCGGTACGAGGCCATGGTCAACGATGCGATCACGTATGCCAAGCGCAGGACGTGCGCCGAGGACGGTTGTCCCGTCCCGCAATCGACCCTCGACGTCGCCATGGACAAGCTCGCCGTAAACCTCGGGAGGGAATTGGTCAATCTCGTGCCGGGGAGGGTATCGACCGAGGTCGACATACGATTGAGTTACGATACGACGCGCAGCGTCGAACGCGCATTGTCGATCATCGACATGTACGCCGAATGCGGCGTGTCGAAAAGTAGGATACTCATCAAGCTCGCCGGGACGTGGGAGGGGATACAGGCCGCTAGGATACTCGAGTCCGACCACGACGTGCAGTGCAACATCACGCTCGTGTTCTCCTTCTTACAGGCCGCCGCCGCCGCGCAGGCGGGGGCGTACCTGATTAGTCCGTTCCCCGGACGTATACTCGATTGGCATCGCAAGCAGAAGGGGGAGAATGGGGGGTATTACGTCCCCGATGCCGATCCGGGCGTGCTCGCCGTGCGCAGGATGTACGCCTACTATCGCAAATACGGATACGATACGATATGCATGCCGGCATCGTGGCGTCCGAGTCGCGGACCGGACGTCGCGGGGAGCGGCGTGGACGAAATACTCGCGTTGGCGGGCATCGACGAGATGACCATCCCACCGAATTTATTGGACACGTTGAGTTCCCTCGAGAGCGGCGTCGTCGTGCGCAGGTGCGTGCCGGAGACGGATGCGTCGACTTGTAACGATCCGGATTTCAAGTTGAGCAAGGATAGCTACGCCGATTACTGGGATACCGACATGTGCGGAAAGGAGAAGTTGAAGGAGGGGATCGACGCCTTCACGTCCGAGACCGAGAAGCTCCTCAAGATACTGATCGAGAAGTTTTGATGTAATATATCCGATACTCGTAAGTGTGGAATTTTCAAATATGAAAAAATGCTCGATTGGATAGTCCCCTGGGTCATCGGGCATAATAATATTGGTACTATGTCCTCATACCAATGAATTAACTTTTAATTTCATTGAAGCAACTCCTTCGTGGATATCTACCATAGTACTCCTTCCGAACCGAACAGCATGTCACACGCTGTTTCGCTCTCGCCCCCCCCCTCCTTTCCCCCTTTGCACCTTTTCCTGACCGTGTTTCAAAAAAATGCTGTTGTCTAATGGCTCTGAAGTATGAGCAAATCTTCGTGACGTCAGCTGCTGGCACAGCCGGCGCGATCTTCCCGCCCGCCAATCTTCGCTCGTATCATCGATACATAGGAATTCATACGAAATGTTATCGTCCAATCAATCCCCGCTCCTCCACCAAAAAAATCAACTTCTCCAACAACAATGATGTGATGTTAAAATATTATCCACACACAACATCTCCCCGGAGAACGAAGCGTCGAGGGGGGATGAACGGTACCACATCGTCCACCGCCGAGACCGAGGCAAGTATCGCCACCAATAATCTACGCGATGAGGTGCATGCCGCATTATCGAATCTCGCATCGACCGTAGTGCCGCCACGCCATTCGTCGAATGCTTTCGGTGGGGAACAATGCCCCCAGGACGCGATCGCGACGGACGTGTACCGCATCATGCGGGACGTCTCGAACTTACTTTACGAGGAAGGTCTTGTGCGCGATGCGCTCGATGCGGATCCGTTTGATTTGATGAGGAATACGACGACGACGACGACGACGAGGAATGGGGATGGGGGGGATGATGATGACGATGACGACGACGACGTTGACGATGATGGCATAGCGCGAGATGACGACATGGACGACGGTGGCGACGACAACGGGGCCGGAGAAGACGTTGATGGGAGGGAGGAGGAGGAGGAGGAGGAGGAGGAGGAGATTAAAAACGATCAATGCCATGACGATGACATTGATATCGAAAAGAGGAGGAACGGCGGGGTGATCGCACGCGTGAAGGTGAGGGGGAAGGGACGTGGGGACGTGTGTCTCCTCTTTGGTTTTCGAACGACTACACTACCATCTCTCTCTCTCTCTCTCTCTCTCTCTCTCTCTCTCTCTCTCTCTCTCTCAACAATACATATCATGCATCCGCCGACCTCGGTCTTTTTCTCTTCGTTTCGTTCGCGACGTCGCTCGACACATGTCATAAAATGTAGGGCATGATGCGCGTCGTGTCGTGTCATCGCATCGCATGTCCGAACGGATACAGCTCCATATCCGCGATCGTGCAATTCGATAACGACGGTGGGATGGGCCACGACGTGAATCGCAACGTGCGATTGAAATTCGATTTCCTACGCGAGCCCAATAATAATATCACCGCGCGATCGCGACGACGGCATCGGAGCTCGTCGGGGTATGATGGATCCGACGATCGCGACGCAAACGATGACGATGTCCATCGCGACGTGACCGATCAATCGAATGCGAATGACGACGTCGTCGAACGACGCGTCGCGAATGGCGGGGGGAAGAAGCGAAGGAGGATCGTCGACGACCGCGGCGATGACGGCATCGTCGCTCTCGCCGCAAGGGACGACTTCGGCGACGGGGGGGGCATAGGCCCGGACGACGGCGAGGATGGCGGCGGCGGTGCGATGATGGACACCTCCGCCGCTTCTCCTCCTCCTCCTCCTCCTCCTCCTCCGCCTCCTCCTGCTACTACTGTTACTACTACCACCACCACCCGCGGGACGACGATCACGTACAAAATCGATTATTCGTTCGATTACGGCGAGATGAAGCCACTTCTAGGAATACACGTATATGCGATGGGGGATCATCCGTCGATTGCGCCGCCCGTACCGATCATCGACGACGATGCCGAAGACGATGGCGAGGAGGAGAGGGAGGATGAGGATGATTGCGATGTAATTGATGGGCGTGACAACGATAAAGGGACGAACGGACGAGTAACCCAGGACGGAATAGTATCCCAGAACCGTCCCTGGGGGATGAGGGGCAACGAATCCGGGGGAGTCGAATTGTGTGAGTTTGATGGCGGATATCTCGACCACGAGGATGTCGATATCGACGGCGATGGCGATGGTAACGAGGGCGACAGGTTCAGGGTATTCGTCAATCCTGAAAACGTCGTGGGGTTCCTCGATCGGGCCAACATCAACCTCGACGAGAGGTCCGTGTTTTACTTCCTATTGACATTCCCGTTCTACGAGCACGAGTGGGACCTCGCCGGATTTCTATTCAGCGCGCTGTTCGATGATGATGATGACGATGACGATGACGACGACGACGACGACGACGACGACGAAGACGGCGACAACGGCGACGAAGAGTGTCCTGACGAGGAGGAGGAAGGGGGCAGTAGCGCATTGGATCGATACAAGAAATTTTTGATTGGGGGTTATGGCAAGAATTACTGTTCGCCTTGCGCTTGATGGGAGGGACGTGGATTACTCTCAAGAGAGGTGCCGATTTCAAAGTAAACCTTCAATTGCGCATTTTATGAATAAAACCTATCAGCATTTTACTCCTCCCATCCTATTGATCGATGTTATGCAGACGGACATAGTGAGCTACCTCGCTCAGATTGCATTTCATCCCAACGATATGGTTTCTTTCAAGACCAACATAGAAACCGGATGTTAACAAATAGCAGCGGTGCTTCGTTGGGAAGATACCCCGAACGGTCAGGGTTGAAACGGGGCCAGGAATATCAAATTTAGACGGGCAGAATAATCCACATAGGGGCACATCATTTGTCAGCAAGAATTATTATTATAAAAATACTGAGCCTATGTTTATCAAATACAATTGTTTAGTCTTTGAATCTTCATATAAGAGTTGGCTCGTCTCTTTCTTCACTACTGCAACCACGTATGATGTATTTGTTTCACTCTCATTGCTCTTGCCTAATCAAAGAGAAAACAACACGACAAAGACTACCACAATCATGCTTCCAACAGAGAAGGCCGATGACCACACAGCAGCCGATGGAGTGTTGGAGGGTTCGGGGTCTTCCTCCACCTCAACGACTGCAGTGTCTGCCAGCGGCGCAGCGAGACTGACGGGATCCTTGGCGAAATAATCGGCCGACATCCAGTGATACCTACAGGGATAGAATTCGCTAGACACGCACGCATCCTTCTCGATGACGCTACATTCGGGATCGGTCCCCATCAACCAACAAAGGTACACCCCACCATCGTCCTCGACACGGAGATCGTCGCCTGCGGGCCGTACCGACGAAATCATCGATTCGCACGCCGTTCCGTTCTCGTGAAGGAAGCAGGCCATGCTCTGCTCGCAGGTGTAATTCTCCTCATTCCCGGGGAATCCACGCATCGACACGGAATCGTTCGTCACGAATCCACGCATGCCCACCAGGGTCGTGCAATCGTTATCGTCGTAATACGCCAATAGCACGTAATTCTCCAGTAGGCCGGTGCCGGCGGATGAAGTAGCGGTATCGTCGTTGAGATCGCCGACGATGCCCGTGGGGTGGATGAGAGCCATCGGATCATCCCTCAACATATTTTGAGGGAAGACGTGCCAGTAACAATTGTATAACGAACTCAGTGTGCACGACGTGTAGTTCAGTATCGCGCATTCCGGTTGATCAACGACGACATTCGACGGATCGCATTGGTACAGCACATCGTTCTCGTCGAGGGTGAAGTTCACGGCCACTTCCTCTTGCCGTCCCTCCCCAAGTAGGCCCGTGCAAGTTGGACCGTTTGGCATGTAAAGACATGCCATGGCATCCACGCATGATATATCCTCCTCATTAGCGTCCTTGAAGGCGGGGGTATAAAAGCTGGGCGAATCGTTGGGAATGACTGCCTTGATGCCCGCGAACTGCGAGCAGTTCGCATCGGTAAAGTAGCCGAGGTATAAGACATCCACGGGCTCGATGGCGGCAGAGGTGGTGATTATGAGTGTTGTTGATGCATTATTCTCATTCTCGCCATGCTCCTCCTCCTTCCCGGACGCCCCGGAGGAGGCCAGAAGAAGCGCGAGCATCGAGGTAGGAGATATCTTCATATTGTGCTTGGGGATTGTTTGTATTGTTCGATAGTGTCAGCGTTCATGGCTCACATCACACCGAAGAGACTCTACGATAACGTAGGATCCCACCGCGCCAATTTCTATCGAGGTTGAAGTGGATCTGGCGGGAACCGATGGATGTGTCGGGAACGGACCTCACTTGACCGGCGTTTCATCATCAACATGGACCCAATACCTGTCTATTTTTCGATGAACGCCAAGCGGACGCTAGATGTGGTTGGAGTAAAGACCGCCCACATTTGTACACCTACAAACGACACGAAGCGTGCGACGGTGGCAGTTACTATCACGGGCTCCGGTTTAATTCTCCCGTCAATGGTTGTCTTTAATGGAAAGCCAAATGGACGCATCGTGAAGACAGACTTTGGCGACTACCCAACAACCCACCGATACCGATGCCAGGACAATGCCTGGATGGATGAGGGGGTGATGATCACATGGGTCGGCGAAATATTGAAACCATACGTTGCCAACGCGCCCAAGCACATCATACCCCTCCTGATCCTTGATAGTTACCAATGCCACATGATGGGATCGGTAGTTCAAAGGATCCAGGAGCTGGGGATTGAGGTGAGACATATTCCAGGTGGATGTACCTCCCTCTGTCAGCCCGTGGATGTTGGCTTTAATAAGCCATTCAAGGACTGTGTGAGAAAGCAGTGGCTGCCTTGGATGACTGCTGAAGGTATCATCCATGGCACCACTATGCCGCCCTCCCGGCGTGACGTCGCGGGATGGGTAGATCGTGCGATCGCAGAGATGAAGAGGGAGGAGCGGATTATCAAAAATTCATGGAGGAAGACGGGGTAAGAGTGGTTTCTGAAGGAAGTGGACGAGATCACATCAGCTGTGATGAAAGAGGGGCGCGAGATCGCAATCGCAGCAGCTGTGATGAAAGACGGGGACGAGATCACAGCAGCTGTGATGAAAGAGGGGGGCAAGATCGCAGCAGCTGTGATGATGACGGAGGAGAACGAGGCGATTGCGGATGTGTTGAACAAATACTTGGAGGAAGAGCTACTCCATTACATTTTTTATTGACCTATCACATACGTGCTTGGCTGGTAATGTCGGCGTCGTGTCGGGGATTTTTTCCCCCCAAAACGACAGA
>JALLBA010000624.1:0-15529 GCA_036939675.1 Cyclostephanos invisitatus
AAAAGAAGAAATGACATTTCCCGGGACTGAAACCATGGCCAGACGCTTTTCTTCCTGGAAAGTTTCTAGCTACTTTCTCCCACAAAGCTACCTAGGGAAATTGCACTCCTAGATACGCAGCATTGCCCCCCCCGGCCGATATCGTCCGCCACCCTCCCACTCAGCAATCATCGACAAGGGATAGCACCGACGTCCCAGAGCCGTCCCCAACCATATTTATTGCTCCCCCTGCCGGTGCCGCCGTCCATCGCCCACCGCTGCCGTAGTCATCGTCTCCCACAGCGCCGCCGCCATCGTCGATACTATTTTTCTCCCCCGCCTCTGCTGCTGCCACCGTCCGTTGACCAAAGCAATGTCATTTTTATCAGACGAGATCATCAATCTTGAGGACGATTCTTCTTCTGACGAAGGGAGTGTGGGGTCCGATGTGGAGGAGATCGTCCAGTGGGACCGTGAGCTGCTTCGGATGAAGAGCTACACGATGGCCTTCACTATCCTTGTCTCCAACCGCAAGTATGATGGCCCAAAGGTGGACAAACAGCGGAAGATTTTACTCCAGTTTATCGACTGTCCAGCAGACGATTACTTCAAGAGGAGGTCAAAGGAGGCAAAGGCTTTCAACGAGCTGAACGCCGCCTGCAAATGTGGATGGAAGACAGAGACGTCGAGGGCGAAGGTGTCGAATCTCCATTTTGTTGCGAATAAGCTAGCACTACTGTTGGTGCTTCGGAGACAGGTTCAGAAGGGGAACGAGGAGAACGAGACAAATCAAGCTGTCACCCGTGCTCAGAAATCAGTCCGCCTTCAGGTTCCATTTTTATCTCAAACGTGAGTAACCGTGCCTGGCGCAACCAGTTCAGCTCCGTTTTGATGGATTCACATCAAGAGACAAGGAATATGGCAGCAACGGCAACAGCGGCAACACTGGCGACAGTGGCGACAGCGGTGGCCTCAACAATGATGGGCAGGGTCAAGAAGAGAGTGTTGAATGTGTTTTTGAGCTCCTCATCGACTTCGCCGACCAAGAAGGTGGCAGCAAAGGTGCATGCAGGGCTTGCACGCAACGATGCTGCATTCACATCCGTCATCGACAGTTTCGAGGACGTTCAAAGCTCACAGGAGATCTCTTCTGCCTGCTTTGACTTGCAACGTGGATTGATGCTTAGCTTAGGGTCATACCTTATTGAAGATGTTGCTTGGAGCGATATCTACTACTACATGGGGAATTACTCATAGTTGTAACTTCATATTTATATTTAGATATCATTACTTCAATAATAGTTGTCTACTGCTGCATTAATTTAATTCCACTTATATCCACAATGCTGAAATGTTGTATCAAAATGTTCAATCTGATTTGCAGCGATCATTATTTCCTGCTTGAGACGGTTGACATCCCAATCATCCTCCTTCTTCAACCGAATCCTCTCCATCACCTCACATATTTTGTATTCAATCGGGCCATATTTTGGATGATAAGGTGGCCTTGGGACAATGGAGAAATTGCTGGGACCGACACGGTTTGTCACCGTGTTGTGGACGTACACACTGTGATGTGCGGCAAGGTTGTCCCAGATAAATACTCGATGAAAGTCAGTGCCGGGGATATTGTTCGTCTCAATATCCCGGCAGACATAATCGCAAAAATCTCGAAAGATATTGATTGTAGTTTCAACAGCACGCCTGCATCGGATCCATCGTCGAGTTCACTGAATGCTACCATGAACATGTGGAGCCAGGGCCGGATCCCCCGGCTCTATCGCAAAGATGACTGTTATTTTAACACCGTGGTGATAGTGTCCGTCCTTTCGGACACGATGCACCTTTGCGGCCCATCCCCCCGCACTGTTACACTTTTCTAGTGTCACCCCAAATGCATGTACGTCAATCAGTTGCCTCCTTAGAACCTGAAAAACTCCGAGAGGGGGGGGGCAAAGTCCGTCGAGACTGCTCGAGCTGCCGAGAAAAACCCAGCTCCGCACGAGCCTGCGCCTGCAGATCGGCAGGGTCTGTTGCTCAAAGGGCAGGCATGGTCGATGATTGCTGAGAGGGAGGGCGGCGGACAATATCGGCCGGGGGGGGCAATGCTGCGTATCTAGGAGTGCAATTTCCCTAGCTTTGTGGGCGAAGTTAGGGAAATCGGAGAAAGTAAAGAAACTTTCCAGGAAGTTGGCTAGAACCTTTTTCTCAGATGTTACCCGACCTGTAGTATTGAGATTGCGGATGTCTTACTATTCCTACGTGAAAGAAAACACAGTCTAATATTTTAACTCACCAAAACTATGCGGCAGGCCTGACACATAAGACGAATTCTGAGCCACAGGTAATAGTAGTAGATAATATATATCGTTATCCTGCATTTCCTGTACATGCGATACCAACCTTCGAAAGCATTTTCCATTCGATTTGCAAATCACTAATGTCAATGTCTCTTCCAAGTAATAAGGATTCGTCTTGCCAACTGCAATCGTCGCATCCAGCTCGGCGTATCTCATATGATGCCATCATTATCCAACCCACCCTCCTGACCGTGATGGTTTCTTCCACCACTCAAAATGTGGGAGCCTCGCCATTATACTCCGGATCGCCAGGATTGCGCAAATAGTGCAAGGGCGAACGCAAACCGTCCGAACCCCAAAAGTATCCCGACGTGCCGCCCAGGTCATCGAATAGACATTTACGCAATGATACTGTGCCCTCGCTGGGCGATTTCGTCGCGCCGTAGCCCTTGGTCATGTTCGTTTTGATGTACCCGGGGGATAAGATCGATATCGACAAGTTCGGATGCTGCCTCGCCAGCGACATGGTATAGCAAGCCAGCAATGCCTTGGACCCTGCGTATGCCGCGTAATCGTCATTCATGTTCATCACCTTAATGATCTCCTCCTCGATCTCGTCCCGATCCATGGGACCTACGTAACGCGATTTTTCCCGTCGGTCGGCCAAGATGTCGCTCACGAACATCGGTCCGGCACCGCTCCCCACATTGACGATTCGACCGACGTTCGGATCTAGTAAGGGTAAGAAGTTGTCGACCACGCGCCTCGGTCCGCGAACGTTCGTATCGAGTATTACCGAAATGGGAGATTTGTGCGCGATGCCCGTGCCGGCATTATTCACGATGGCGTAGAGCTTATTGTTCCTGTTATCCTCCGACGTACCAAGTTTATGGGATAAGGAGGCCGCCGCCGCTTGGACGGAGGATTCGCTGGACACATCCTAAAAGAGCGATAGGAAGGGGGAAATATCGTTTTCAGTGGGTTAGTGTCAGTGGTACGTGGCCAATATTATTCGTCGCGCTTGTTTTCGGGTACGCTCCTCTTTACTCACAATCGTCAGTAGCTCGACGCGATCGTCCCTACCCGAAAATTTCTTCACCTCGTCGACGGCATTCGCCCCGCGCACCGGATCCCTCGATCCAAGGTATACGTGGCATCCGTAATCCGCGACGAGCTGCTTCGTCAATGCCAATCCTATCCCGGCGTTGGCACCTGTTCATTGATTTCGTCGATGTGCGGTTGGCAACGACGAAGGAGAATAAAAATACAAGCAATAAGATGGCACGAGAGTAATTTGATCTAACCTGTTACTAGGATTCGCTTCACGTCGGACATGTTGTCGTCGTCGCTGTTGGCTTCGCTGTCGTCGTTGCTTCGACTGCTGTGGCCGCTGCTACTACTGCCGACGCTGCCGAATAATGGGAGGGGCGGGCACGTGAATGCCGATGTGGTTGGATAGAGGATGAAGGAGTAAATGAAAAATGAGAGCAGACGCGAGTAACGGCAGAAGGTGGTTGGCATACGTTGACTTCTCGGCACCATGATGAAAAACTTTTAGTCAGGAGTTCGTTCCCACCAACCCATAACTATTCCTACGTGAAAAAACCACAGATTTAGAACCACCAGAAATGTGAACACAAAGAGAGTCGACAAAAACTCTTATCAGAACTATCCCCCAACACGGAGGTGCCTTGCCGATAATGGGAAAGCGACTGCGAATGGACAGGGACGACCGCAATGATAAAACAGTGGTTTCATCAACTGCGGACGACGACGTTGATTTTTCCCCTGATCTCCCCCCCCGTGACGCCGACGCGGCAGCTGACGCCGACGAGGAATCCCCGGTATCCGAAAATAGAAAGAAGAAGAAGGGGCCGTCGGCAGTGCGCAGGCTCAAGGTATCGGCGACCCAGGACTTCAATGCACGACTCGAGAGGAGGGGGATAGTCTACCTCTCGCGCGTTCCCCCCCGTATGGGACCCGCCAAGGTCAAAACGCTTCTGTCTGACTTCGGCGAGGTCACGCGTATATATCTCGTCGAGGAGGACAAGTCGTCAAGGAAGAGACGTCGTAAGGCAGGTGGATCGGGCAGCAAGCGATATCACGAGGGGTGGGTCGAATTCGAGTCGAAGAAGGTCGCGAAACGCGTGGGGGAAACGCTGAACGCGACGCGCGTCACGAATCACAAGGGATCCGTGAACTACGACGACATGTGGAATATCAAGTACCTCCGGGGCTTCAAGTGGTCGCATCTGACGGAAAAGGTTGCGTACGAGAGGAGAGTTCGCGAGCAGAAGCTGCGGGTGGAGATGATGGAGGTACGACGGGAGAACGCGTCGTACGTTTCGAAGGTCGAGGCCGGTAGGAGGTTGGATCACATCGAGGAGAGGAGGAGAAGGAGGGGGGAAAGTGGGGGGGTCGATGGCGGTGGCGGCCGTATCGCCGCGGACGACGAAGATGGTGGCGTGGCGAAGAGGGGGCGAAAGGTTCGACAGAAGAAACCTTTCGAGGGTGACGGAAGGGCGACGAAATCCGCAATACTTGGATCTCTTGTTTAATTTTTGGGCTGATGAATTCGTACCACCGAACGTAATAATTGTTAATCCCGGATTTTAGTCTTTGACCGGGCGGCAGCTTTGACAGTGGGTGTCACTGGCTCGCATACGAATTTTAAGATGATTCCATACGCACCCGTACCACCCCGAACATCCAGCACGGCACAATCAGTAGACTCGATGGGCTTCTTGCGGGCCTGTCTGATAAACCAAAGCATTTTCAGCATGTGTCGTAAAGATATAGGTATTTTTATTGAGCGGCCGCGTTAATGTTAGATGGAATCTTGAAGTTCTATCTTGTTTTACGCTATCTTGAGATACAGACGTCATTCGGTAGAAAAGGGCGCCCTAAGAAATCTCGCATGCAAAATCGCCGGACACAATGTGTTCCAGCAACGTCTGCATAATAATGTGGGCAGGGCAAGCAAGAATGCGCTTTAACTAGCACAAGACGAGTTGCACAGCTACTGAAAGGAGAGGCATTTTCCTCTAGAATAGTGGTGCAGGGAATCGAACGAAATATTCTAACAAAGGTTGATACATGAAATGAAATATGCAAGAGATAACTGTAATAGATGGAATCGCGAAGTTCAATTTTTTAAGCTATCTTTACATATTCAATCGATATTGAGAGTCCGAGGAGTGGCTTACGTGCACATCACAACGCAGCGTCCAAGCTTGCATGGATTTGTTCGTTGTGTTCAACGGCCTCGTCTGCTTCATTTCTTGCCGTTTTGTCGGCGGCCTCAGGAGCCAAGTCCTCGCCTGATCCCAGATTTTTCCCGTCCGCGATTGAGACCTGTGAAGCATCCTTTGCATTAGTACTACTTCGCTTTCGCGTAATACTTCGATGCCACCCCGATGTTTCGTCGCTTTTTCGGCAACACCAAGTTTCAATGAAAGCATTTCGAATATCCTTTTTCAACAGTGCCAAACACACTTGGCACAATCCAATCAGGTTGTATATTGCGAAGGCAATTGCTCGAACCCAGTTTGTGAAGAAGAATGACATGACTACTGCTATTATCACGAGGTAAATAATTGCCAGCAACCTTGCAAAGTAAAACAGCAACGCCCGATACTTGGCATTCTGAAGGGGTATCAACTGTTTCCACCATATACGAAAACACAGTAAGGTTACTGATGCTGTCGGTATGAGAGCCGTCAATGGCATAAAAAATACCCAATAAAAGATAAGTTGAGCCTTATTCCCAGTGCCTGGATACGCCTCACATCCACTGCTGGGTGTTGCCTTCGGGAACATGTCCACCGGGAGGACAGTAAGAGTTGCCATCAAAATCGAAAAGACGTGTATCATCATCGAATCCACGGTCACCCGTTTAAGCGTCGGGGGTTTATACCGCCTCGTTCGACTGTTAGCAACAAGCATTTTGTGAATTTCAACGAATGTGGCGAGCGACATCCATAAGCTCGAGCACCACCAGTATGCATCATTCCACCCGATGACCGTACACGCATTGGGCGATCCGCTATCCATTAGCAGATTCGCCAAATTGGCGGAAAAGCCGGCTAGATTTTTGTATGCATCGGGTGCGAGGCAAAATACCAGGTAGAGGTTGAATGAGTTGGAACGGACTTTGGGGCTGCGTAAAATGGCAAATAGCAGCGCCCACACGCTGACGGTGGATATCCCATTGGCGGTTGTCCAGATGATGAGTTGGATGAAGAAAGTCTTGTCGGAGTTGTTCACCATGATGATGTTTTCACTTCTCTTTGGGTTCACACGGGCCAGCAAAAATTTATGCGCGTTCGGTGTTTTGACGCGGTTGTGGTCGGTGGTTGATGATTCTTCACGTCATTGCAATCACGACGAGACCGCTTTTTTTGTTTTAGAAGCATCATGCACCTCGCGATCTCTTCGTGTTTTCGACATGCTTTCATCTCACCCAATCAACTTGATGTGTGTTGTAATATACGATATTAGGATATCGTATGTACTGTCTACGAAAAGTACCATAATATTTGTGAAAAAACCTTATTCCATTAATGTTAATAGGTATTAATAGGAGTATGTAACTGTATGATACAATTGAATGGAGATAATAATATTATTTCTTCGGATCGCACATTCTACAGTAATTAATGGTATTGATTTTCGATTTGCACAAATTTTGATTTTTGCATAAGTAAACATCGTAACCCTTGCGGGCCGTCACACAAACGTTAACATGAGAGTTTAATTACGATCGGTGCGGAGTGACAGTTGCGGAGACGACAGTTACGACGAAAGAGACAGCAACGACGCCTCCGACGTATCGCGTTGGGCTCACAGTGTAGTATATCTTCAAGGTATGGTACTAGGAGTAGGTACATCATCTCGCCTCATTTTCTCAATAAAAATCATTCGAAGGAACAAAGCACGGACGGGTCGAATGTCGAGTCGACGCGGAGCAAGATCGGCGAGGACGACGTCGTCGTGTTCCGACTACAACCGTTGGACGTCCCACTCGGCGACTTTCGCTCTAGTCGTCCTCCTCGTTTCGTCGTCGTCGTCGTCGCCGTCGTCGTCGAAAGCGGCCGCGTTCGAGATCAACGGTCGAGCATATCGCACTCGTCGGGGTTACGGGGCGTTTAGAACGCCGCATTCGGCCCATGCCGCGGTGGGCACGGGCGCGGGCACTACCATCGGAATCTCCCCCCTCCTCGGCGGCGCGACCGACGACGACGTCATCGATGACGGCGACGGCGACGGCGACGGTGGGGGGGCATTTGCCGTACCAGTGACGTACGACGTCGACGAATACGGCAACGTCATCGCCAGGGATCCGAACGGGGCGTACTCGGGACTCATGAACGCGTGGGGATATTCACGTAGCGTCGTCAACGAGAGACAGCGACGCAGGTATGAGAGGCGCCGCGCGCGTCATCGCAAGAGGTTGGAGGGGAAGGGGGGGAGGGATTACAGAATGAGCGAGATGGGAGGCGGGGGCGGCAATTATGTTAATCTCAGGAGGGGCATCGACAGGGAAAACGATAAGATCGACGGCGGCGACGGCGTGGCATTCGACGACATGAACGAGGACGGATATTACGGTGCCATGGGGGGCAAGCGACGGGGACTAATCGCGGGACTCGTAAGGCGCGTCGTCCTCGATCCATGTCGCGCATTGGTCGGAGAGTACAGCAGCGTCGCATCTCCCGGCACGCTCATACTCGTGCGTCACGGCGAATCGGTGTGGAATGCGAATAAGACGTTCACCGGATGGGCGGATCCGGACCTGAGTCCGCAGGGATATCGAGAGGTCGAACACGCGGCGCGTTTGCTCGTCGAGGGGGGGTATAACGTCGACATCGTCTTCACGTCGCGATTGAAGAGGGCGATACGCTCGAGTTGGATACTTTTGAGGGAACTGAATGAAGTCCACCTGCCGGTATTCAAAAGCTGGCGCTTGAACGAGCGAATGTACGGAGCGTTGACGGGGCTGTCGAAGTCCGAGACTGCCAAGAGGCTCGGTGCCGACCTCGTCCAGGAATGGCGTGGATCGCTGTTGTCGCGTCCGCCGGCCCTCACGCCGGGTGATAAGCACTACCCAGGACGCGATCGACGGCATGCCGACCTATCCCCCTCCCAGATACCTTTGACCGAATCGCTTTTGGACTGCATGGAACGATGTCGTCCGGTATGGCTAGACAAGATATCGTACGAGATTGCTTGCGGTCGTAACGTTCTCGTGGTCGCACACGGTAAATAAGTTCCGATGCGAAGACTTTGCACGGGAATTTTAATTGTGACACTTTCATTGATCTGCATTGCTGCTTGAATGCTCTCGGACCGAATGTCTTCGCGCCCAAGTTCTGGAGCATACGGATAAACTTTTGCTTTTGCTCGTCCTCGTTTCAGTCGTTTCGATCACTCATTATTTCTTGCCAATCGTCTCGTACTTGAAGCGAATACGCTCCGGGGACTCGTGAAGATCATAGACGACGTGGGCGACGACGAGATACAGGACATTGCCATACCCACAGGCATACCAATAATATACAACTTCGATAGGGATCTTAATCCGATTAAGCCAAGCGTCGAACAGGGCGCGGTCAGTCAGGTTCACATGAGTGGGGTTTTCCTGGAGAAGCCGGGTACGTGTCTCCCTATCTGTTTATTCTTTCAAACGTTGTGTGTGGGCGCGTTAAAATTCTTTATCTGTCACCTCTCTCTCCTCCCCCTCCTCCCTACCGGGTTATTTCCAGGTTTGCTGAAGCAGGCGATCCGAAGAGAGGTTGAATGGTGGTAAGAAGCGTAAAATATATAACTATACATCAACACAATGGCGACTCTCATATTTCTCGCATCCTCTACACACGATCTTTCAGCGCGAACGTCCCGGATTATCAAAAGGTCATGTCGCGATCGAACTATGGCGCAAAGACGCCACTACAACGCTCGCTTTCCAAGCTGGAGGCGGAGAGAGAGGTGCAGACCTGGGCGGCAAAGTACGCCGTCGAGGAGGAGGAGGAGGAAGACGACGGGACTGATGGCAAGCTCACGCTTGTCGAAGAGGTCGGGGTCGGTGAGAGTTCCATCGATTTCGATCCGCATCGTCTGATCTTCGAGAAGGAGTCGTCGTCGACGAACGGTGAGAAGAATATCATCGCGTTGTCGGAGGTGGATTCGGGGGGGAGGGGAGGAGACGAGGTGATCGCGCCTCTGTTCAATGCGAACCCGTGCGTCCAGGCTGTGCCGGCGGGACAGGTCGTTCCTGGGATAGGGCCCGTTCTGGTCCAAAAGCGGTCGTCGTTGATAGTTATGATACGGCACGGTAAGACAGAGAACAACAAGCTTGGCTTATTCACAGGGTGAGTGTTTCATTTATTTCGGTTGCCGCTTTTTCTATATGAAATGCACAGTTTGTAACTTATAATGTTCGTCGTTGTCAGTTGGGACGACGTGCCCCTCGCCACGGATGGAGTGGAGGAGGCGAAGGCGGCAGGGAGGCTTCTCAAAAGTCATGGTTTCGAATTCGACGTCATCTACACGTCGTGGCTGTCGAGAGCCATCGAGACGGCTTGGTACGTCATGGACGAGATGGATTGTCTCTGGCTGCCTATAATCAAAAGTTGGCGATTGAACGAGAGTAAGTAAAGTCCGTTTCATCTGCGCTACTATTTTATCTACATGTCGCTAATCCATTTGATCTCGAAACTGACATTGTTTTTCAGGGATGTACGGAGACTTGACGGGGCTATCAAAGGCGATGGTGAAGCAAAGACACGGCGAGAAACAGTTCATGATGTGGCGTCGGGGCTATGCTGTCAAGCCACCTCCTGTATCGTCGTTCTCGCCTCAGTATCCTGGAAATGATGTTCGCTACAAAAAGTATCTAAAAGATGTTAGGATTTCTATCAGCGAAACCCTGATCCGGTCGATCGAGAGCAAGAAGTTTTCCCTCCACAGGAAGCTTCCCAAGTCGGAGTCACTCAAGGACTGTATGGACCGCACCATACCATATTTCAAGGATCAAATTATGCCGGAGGCGGTCGAGAAGGGGAAGCGTGTCCTGATAGCAAGTAGCGAGAATGCGATACGCGGCCTGCTGATGCATCTTTGCGAAATCCCGGAAGACAAAATTGCTGGATTGGAAATACCTAACGGCCTACCCTTAATTTTTGACATGAATTCCAAGTGCATAAAGCTTCTCGACGATGGATGCGGGGAGGACCCACTCGAGAAGTATAACTTTGGTGCCTCCGCCGGGTATCTCTTCAAGCCCTGTAAAAATTCTGATGGGAGCGATGATGATGGATGCGACTTTACCTATCTGGCTGATAGCGACACGGTGTTATCAGAGTCGGACAGCTCTCTCATCGCGAGCATTCGCAAGCCCATGGAAGCTGGAGTTTGATGGAAAATCGATGGGTGCTGTGACGTGGAGGAAACCAGGAGGGTAATGGACGAGTCTGTGACTGATATAACTGTAGAGCCTTTCAGCCATAAAATTAGCTTTCTTATTTCATTGATATGAGAACGCCTGTTTGTGTGTGCATGGAATTTGATGCATAATTGTTATGAATGTTTCCCAGATGGTGTGCGACGAAAGGTACAGTATAGAGTGAAATTGATAAACGTACAGGGTTCTCATACTATAGCAACATTTTCTAGGTTTGGATGTGACTCAACAATTGGAGATTCTAAAAACCATTTCCGATGGTAGAGGTATCCAGTTTGTTGATATCATTAGGCATCCTGTTGAGTAACTCTTCCTTAAATGAATGCTCAAATGAATGATGACATAGACTTTGGAGGGGCTCACATCATTCAAGGAATGGAAGCCTTACAGGAGTTTGAGCATCAAATGTCAGGTTGTGCTGATCTAGAATGTAAATCAAAAAGGAGTCTTCTTGCAAGTATGATAGGAGATGAAGTGTTCATTTAATCTTGAAGCACGTTCACAAGTATGGAGAAGATAAGAGGGCCCCAACTTTAGAAAGTTGGTTGAATTCTTGGGTCACAACAGCAGGGCTACAAATGATGTCACCATCATCCCACTTCCACCATACCTGTTGGCCCCATATTTAGAAACTTCGTTGAATGCTTAGGTTGCAGCTAGGCTACAAATGATGTCATGGTACATTGGTTGCAGCCCCAGATCCACATGAAAGGCCTCCCACATCCAGTCCACACATATAAAACGTGTTTGAGAACATGCATATGCTGTGGATGGGCATATGGATCCACCATCATCCCACTTCCACCATTCTTGATGGCGCTGAGTTTAGGAAGTTGGTGTAATTCTGGTGTCACAGCTTGGCTACAAATAATGTCATGGTGCATTGATCGCGGCCCCAGAGCCACATGAAAGGCCTCCCACATCCAGTCGACACATATATGCAAGGTGTTTGAGTACATTCATATGCAGTAGATGGGCATATGGATTCACCATCATCCCACTTCCACCATTCTAGTTGGCGCTGAGTTTAGGAAGTTGGTTGAATTCTCAGGTCGAGCTGTTCTACAAATGATGTCATGGTGCATTGGATCATCCCACTTTCACCATTCTTGTTGGCACTGAGTTTAGAAAGTTGTTTGAATTCTTAGGTCACAGCTGGGCTAAAAGTGATGTCAAGATGAATTGGTTGAGGCCCCAGACACACATAAAGGGGCTCCAACATCCACATCAAACATCTGCAAGGTGTTTGAGAACATTCATATGCTGTTGATGGGCCTTGGCCTCGAATGGTTTACAGCTTGGTAACAAATGATGTCATGGTGATTGGTTGAGTCCCCAGACCCACATGAAATAGCGCCCACATCCACCTCAAATATATGCACGGTGTTTGAGAAAATTCACATGCTGCAGATGGGAAGATGGATCTGCCATCATCCCACTTCCACCATACCTGTTGGCCGCAAATTTAGAAAGTTCATTGAATTCTTGGGTCGCAGCTGGGCTACAAATGATGTCATGGTGCATTGGTTGCAGCCCCAGACCCACATGAAAGTGCTCCCACATCCAGTCCACACATATAAAACATGTTTGAGAACATTCATATGCTGTGGATGGGCATACGGATCCATCATCATCCCACTTCCACCATTCTTGATGGCGCTGAGTTTAGGAAGTTGGTGTTTTTCTTGGTTCACAGCTGACATATGATGCCATGGTGCATTGGTTGACACCCCAGACCCACACGAAAGGCCTCCCACATCCACATCAAATATATGCAAGGTGTTTGAGATCACTCATATGCTGTAGACGGGCAGATGGATCCACCATCATCCCAATTCCATCATTCTTGTTGATGCTGAGTTTGTAGGAAGTTGGTGGTAGGGGGTCCAGCCCATTCTTTTGCTCTCGTTTTTTTGTTCTGGTGGGAAGCACATGAGAATTTTTGTTCTGGCCATCTCCGATCTCTTTTTGATGTCCAAAAACCTGGACAGACCAGCAACAAATCAGCTGCTGTTTTTTTGACACCATGAGAATCACCCTCCCCCATGATCACAAATTTGCTATCTCCTCAATGTGGCACTCCTAGAAGATGTCTATTGGCAATCTTCATTGCATTTACACTTAAAAAGTACATGCACTGACAATCGCCGATTGTTTTTTTTCTTGTAGCTGTTTGCGGGAACACAGCAAAACGTATGAAATCAGGGTGCAACATGAGCAACGATGACATAAATCATCGGGCTCGCTTTGTCCCCTCAAAATGACAACCAACCAACAATGACAACATGAGAGGACACAACGGCAACATGCTAGGATGCAATGGCACAATGGAGGGGTGAGTGAGGGAGGCAAGGGGAGAGGGGGATGAGGGCAGGTAGGGGGGAGCACGATGAAGCTGATTCCATCAACATTGACAGTGGGGTGACAAGGTGACGGCAAGGGCAACCCATGGCCATTGCCGCCAATGCCTTAAATGCAACAATCAATGAAGATGATGCGTGGGTGATGGAGGAGTGAGCAAAGGATGTGAGGGGGAGGGGGGAGGATGCAGGGGGGGGTGACCGCGAGTGAGGACAAAATAGTTGTGCTCACTCCGTCTGCCCTAAAAAAAAACAATCGCCACCACCCACCACGATCCGATTTACGAGGTAGACGGCATCATGCATTACTGCGTGGCGAATATGCCAGGGGCGGTGGCACGCACCTCGACGTAGGCTCTGGGCAGTGCGACGATGCCCTTCATGCTGGCACTGGGCGAGCGCGAGTGAGGACAAAATAGTTGTGCTCACTCCGTCTGCCCTAAAAAAAAAAAAAAACCAAGGTGGGGAGCAATGTCATCACATGGGCATTGCCGCCGCCGCAGCCTACGATGACAATGATGTGTAGGACCTCACCACCACAGCAGTCACAAGGGATCTTGGGGGAAGCATTGTGCCCATGGAAGGGGATGCATCAGTTAGAAAAAACTCATACTAAAAGTGGGCGCAGCGGTGCAATGGCTAGGTTGTGCATTCCTTTTGTCGTTCCTTCATTCCTGAGGAATCCTTCATATTCCTTCCATTTGTCAAGGAATTCTTTTTGATGTTCCTTCAATAGGAACCACCCCCAAAAGGAAGGAATTTTACAGATTCCGAAGGAATCCTTCCGTTCTATTTCATTCTTAAGTTTCCTGCCAGAAATGACTAGGTTCAAATTTGTTCTACATAGGAATTCTTACAATATGCGTGTAGTAATAGTGTAATAGATTTGATGAATTAGAATTAGTTTTTAAAACTGCGGCAAGTGCAATGCCGAACGCCGAGTCTAGCGGTATGGCTATTGTTTTAGTAGCCACCACCCCCCGGCAACCTCTTTACAATGGGTTGGTTGAGGCCGAATACAAAGGATTTTATTCAATTTTGTACATCACATAAAAAATCAAACTATTTAGTGAAGGCATCTATTTTTTTTCTACCCAATCCCACTCGATCACCCTCAAACAATAATATACCACCCCCCCTGTGCTCCCCGCTGGTCAAGCCTCGTATCCCCTTTCTCCCCCGTTGGGCCCGCGTATTTTAGTTTGGTTGTTGTATTTTCATTTTTACTCTGGCGGCCGCTTAAGGCCAATGAGTATATGTTCTTTATTTTTTCCATCGCTCAATTTGATGGGTCAAACAGTGGGATAACATCCCATCTCATTGTGATCGACCAGCGCGCCGTCCCCCCAACTATATCTTATCACTAAGGCCGACTTTTGGTTGGTTGTTGTGTCCCCCCAATCACTGAATGCCAAGGCCCCGTCCCTCTCTCTATTTTGATTTTTTAGTCAATCATTTTGCTGCCCCAAATGATGGATTGATGTCCTTCCCGCACATTCTGCCCTAGTCATATCTACTCTCCAACATCTCCCCCACCGCCGACACCATCGTTCGTTTGATTGTTGTGTCGTCCATCGAGTGGCGGCCACTTAAGGCCGAGGCTCCACCCATCACTCTGTATTTTGATGGGTGGTGCTTTAGTGCCCCAGACAAGGGAACCAGCCCCGGCGAGACCAAGTCCAACCACCGGGCGCCTGTAATTGACTCGTGGGAGGACGTGGTGCCATGATTTGTAGCTACGGCAGATGTTTCGATGAAGATGTAGGGCAAAGCTGCTGGTGGTAGGGTGGCGGCTGCTCATCTTATGTTTCTGTGTGTGTTGTGCTCTACCCAAATTTGTTCCTCCACAAAAGGAACAAGTTTTTCGGTGTTCCTTTTTTGTCTGTCCAGCTGTTTGAAGGCATTCCTTGGCAAAAGGAATTACGTTCCTTCATTTGAGACTGCCCAGAAAGGAATACTTCGTACAATATTGCCAGCCTCACAAGAGCCACAAATGGATCTATAAAATTAAACTGTTACAAATAGTACCAGATAGTGCTTCAATTTAGTGTTTTATTGTATCTGTGGCACGTTTATTTTAACATATAGTAACATTATTTCTTTTCTCAACAATATAATAACTGAGAGAAATAATTATAGTTATGTTTTGAACCAGTGCCGGAATATCTGCAAAAAAATAATTAATAGGTGATAGTTCTATCTATACTATAAAAGATTAAAAGGTGTCGGTGTCGATGTCATCGTCGTCGGCGTGTACCATAAATATATCAGGTAGATTCGGTATGCAGCCTTTCCACCAATTCCGCCATTCCGCTGTTCCGCCATTCTGCCATCCCACCATTCCTACTATTCCTACATATAAACCACCTACCTTCATACAGACCTACAAGTAGCCTCCTGCCTAAAGTACTACGAGCTGAACGGCTTGG
>JALLBA010000625.1:0-15510 GCA_036939675.1 Cyclostephanos invisitatus
ACCAAACACCTCACTTGTTTAAAAACTCTTACGGATTCCTCTTCTGGGACGGTAAATCAAATACCTATTATGTTATTTCAGTCACATTTCCACGATAACATATAGGTATATCCTGATGATCTTCTATTATCCCCTTGCATGCGAGCGAGTGCGCGCAGGGGTATGGTATTTCATGGAGATTTTTCAATTTTCCCTCTTCGCACAAAAAAATCTCGTCACATGGTAGGTGTGTAAAACTACCTATTTTTTTTACACTTGATAAAAAAATTATCTATCAGCCCCATCCATGTCCTCCCTACGACATCGCGGTCAGAGGCCGTCCGAGTCCACCGACGAGGACTCCTCCTCCCACCCCCATAACAATGGCAGATCGTCCATTGCAACATTCGATCGACAACGAAGTGGTGCCTCGTCGTGCGGAAGTTTCGATAATGTCGTAACGTCCTCCCATCATTCCACGATGTGGACGAGGTCGATCCAACGACAGCATTCGTCGACGAGTCGCATGATCGATCCCCCCCCCCCCTATCATCGATCGAGGACCAATCCACCGTCGTCGTCGTCGTCGTCGTCCTACGCCTCCAATGGCCCCGGCACGAGTTCGCTCGTGGCGATGCGGACATTTCCCAGCCAGCAGGATGCGACGATCCTTCCACCCCCGCCCCCGCCCCCGCCCCCGCACGCCGAGGACGAACCTCCCGTCGACGACTTGGTCGATTCCGTCCGCTCCTCGACCTCCATCGCGCGTTCGTCCCAAATGCTGCATCATCGACGGTCGAACGGCGGGGAGGCGAACGATTACTTCGCCGCGCCACTCCACCCCAATAACGACGACGACGACGACGACGACGATCCGCCTCCGCCTAGGCCGCCGTCCCGATCCATATCGGCGTCCCCCCTCCAACCTATGCGTCGGACGTCGTCCCACGGGTCGATGTCGACCCCCACCGCCCCCGTCGTCGTCGTACCCCCCCCGGCATTCTCGTCCCCGTCGTCCCACGGCGGGGGGGGCGGCACGGGAGTGGGACCGCCCCGGGGGGCGGGGGGCGGGGGGGGGGGGGGAGGCCGTCGATCGACGTGCCGCGCGTTCCTATCGCGATTGTGGTACGCCTCCCTAGTCGCATTGTCCCTCGTCGCATTTTGCCTGCGGGATGCGACGCGCGAGGTCGAGCGCGACCTGCGCGATGCGCGATACGATCGCGAACTGCGCGATGCCAAGCGACGATCGGACGATTTGGCCGACGAGGTCGATAGGGCGAGACGCGAGATCGACGACGTCAGGAATATTCACGCGGGATTGATCGACGAATACGATGCGCGGATGGACGAATTGGGGACGCTCGACGCGAGGCGCGCCGACCTCGATAGGATGATGGTCCATCACGCGAACGAGGTCGAGGACGCGACTTTGGAGAGGGAGAAGTATATGGCCATGGTCAGCGGGTTGGACGATATAGGGAAATACACGAAGATTAGGGAGGATGCGTTGTGGAGCAGGATACAAAATTTGCAGGATAGGATCGGAAGGGAGAGTCATCGGGAGGCGTTGGAATGGTGAGCAGTCGTCAAAGTCTTGATGTTGTTCATTACATGTCCCTCCTCCTTCCCCCCCTCACCCCTCACCCACTCGTTCGCGGCCTCATATATTGATGATGAATCTAATATGTACACATCGTTTATTTCATCATCCTTCAGGTACGGTCCCGGCCCGCACAGGGTCGAATTCGAGGCGGAATATCCCCATCCGCCGGATAATTCCGACGATCCCGATCCGGCGAATTGGAAACGGTGGAAGAGCTACATACTCATGGAGATGGCGCCGTTGGAAATGATGCCCCACACGATCAACCTATTCCTCAGGCAGGTCCATCGCGGATTGTGGGATGGCACGTACGTGACGATGAACGCCAATCACGTGATGCAATTCGGTCCTAGGTACGACGATGTATCGGCGAAATTCTTCGACGGGGATAGCACGTACCGTAACTTCCATCGCGCGGGATTGGACAAGGTGTCCTATCAGGAGTACAGTCCCGAGTACCCCCACGAGCCGTACACGATAGGCATGGCGGGACGTCCGTCCGGTCCGGACATATACATCAACAGGCTGAACAATACGATCATGCACGGACCGGGCGGGCAGATGAACGATGGCGAAATGCACAACGAGGCGGATCCGTGCTTCGGTAGGCTTGTGAACGGCAATCGACCGTTCACGGAAATACTGGATGCTTTGGATCAGGTCCCCATAACGAGCGTCGATCGGTATCCGGAGGCGAGGATTCGTATCAAGAGCGCGAACGTCTTGCTACGGAAGGATAACGGCAGGTGGTTCCTGTTGGAGCCGGGGAGGAAATGGAACGAGAAGGACAGGATCATGCCCCTGCCGTAAAAGTAACCCACGGTGGTGCATCGATTACGATGCGTCCTTTCGATTTAGATGAGAGGGGCTTAGCAGCCACGTCGCGGATTACGGGGGATGGATTTAAGTTTCGATAATGATTATTAGGGTTGATTTATCGATTGATGGACGAGCAGAGCTTAGTTCTATTTAGTTTCGGACTAGTAACGTGCCTCATCGTCATACCCCATCACACAACATGTGGTACGATATTTATAATCCCGCCGGGTTGATCATGTCTTGGCGCCCATAGGTCGAACCAAGGTTTTATTCAAGTCCTCAGGTATTATTTCTACAATATTCCTTGGCCTAGTGATCTTCGTCGCGTACTAATTTCCTATCCTATTCAATACCGATAGATAGGCCCCATTATTTGATTGTATTTTTCATGGCAGCCTTCTTCCTTCGGTCCCTCATTTTCTTCATTGAACTCACACCCCTGGTGCCTGCGATTGCATCCTCGCAGCCGGCGGGTGCGACGTTCTCCAAGCCCCCACCCGAACCCTCGGCCTCCTGTCGCAACTTTGCGATCAATTCCATCTTCCTCGAACGCAGTTCGATCTGACGTGCCTTTTCTTTAGCAGCTACGGCGGCGACGCGTTGCTTCTCGATCATGGCTTGCAATACCAATCGTATCGCCCGTTCCTCCTCGGCATTGATGACTTTACGGTATATGTTTCTCTTCCACTGCGCTTGATCTGCTTGTAGTGCAGTAACGTATATTTGAGAGCACCATTGTTTGCGGTTCTTCTCCTCCTCGGTCAGTACTTCAACAGGATTCGTTGGTCTGCCTTCAATCTGCACTGTATCACCCGCAGATTCTTCCACGAGAGGTGCCACGGGGCCTTGCCGTACGATTGACTTTCGGTTGCGCCTCCTCTTGATTCTGGACGCCGCACTTACCACGCTAGTATCGTCGTCCGCTCCGCCCTCACGGCGAATCTTGTGGAATTGTTCCGCACGCGCCGCGAACTTCTTGGCAATCTTGTCGAGCCGTTGTTTATTTTCGATGCGGCGCTGCAATGCGAGATTCTGTTCGTCGAGGTCGCGCTTGGCTTCGATATTCTTGGCGCGGGTGGTTTCGGCGTTCAGGACGCAAGTATATATGGAAGTTCGCCATTTCACTTGTTCGGCATTCATGACGGAGGCGCATACGGACTTCATCCAATCATTACGTTCCCGCTCTTCGGGGGTGGGGGCACTGGCAGCCAGGGCAGACTTCTTCCTTCGGATTCGATGCCGTCGAGATATACCAGAGACGGCTGTATCATCATCAACAATGCCCGAGTTCCGCATGGATGACATGGCCTCCAACTTTTTCGCCCGCGCCTCTGCTCGCTTCTTACGCAGCTTCTCGTCATCCGTTTCTTCCCTAACAGGAGTGATGTTGCTCTTGTCATCACTTTTTTGCGACTGAGCATCACTCTTGATGCTTCCCTCCTCCTGGCTAATAGAGGGCAACTGTACCTTTTTCTTTCTTCGCATACGATGCCGCTTCGAAATCACGGAGATTGACGACTCGTCTTCATCAATGCCAGCATTGCGGCGTGCTGCGATGGCCTCCATCTTCCTGACCCGCGCCACCGACTTCTCGCGACGTTGCTTCTGCTCATCGGTCTCTTCGACCACTGGATCATTTTCCTTCTCCTCGATCACATTAATGGATGCTGACACCTCATTTTCAGCGCCGGCGCAATCACTCGCCATGGAGGGCAAGTTGAATTCCCCCCTTTCTGACATACGCACCAACTTTTCGACATCTTCATTGGCCAGAAAATGCTTCCGCTCGTTAGGATTGGGAGTTGCTAAATTCACGCTCGACACCATAGGCGATAATACCACAAAATCATTGGATTGTGGGACTAACAATGCCGAGGGAATAGTACGTCCCTTGAACGCATTCTGCTCTAAAGATTGATATGTCGGATCGGACAATTCCGATATTTCATCGTCCGACGCTCCACCCTTCGTTGTCTTGCGTTTTAGGTTAGTTGCGTTGATGGGCGCGGGTTGCCTCGCCTGATCAGTTATGCCCGGAGAATCATCCGCCAATGCTGTATGGCCTCGGTGGAGAGGCGTCTTGGCATCAGCGGCGGCGGTCCCGCAGTTACGCTTCTCTTCCTCTTTCGCCTCCATTATCTCCACGGCGCGTATTTTAGCCAAAACATCCTTCGAACTCGGACGGCGATCCCAGGAGGCGTTTGAATTGCGCATCGCCCTTTCGAATGCCGAAGAATGAAGCCAACCAGGGGATAGATCGATCGCTTTGCGTCCTCCTCCCGAATCAACTTCATCGGGAGCATTCTCCACAGCTGTGATAGTGGCCTGGATATCTCTCGCGCTTGGCCGTTGGTCCCACATCGATGAAGAGCTGAAATCGAAGCATAGATTCACCGGCAGTAAAGTGTCGCAGTCAGGCGAGGATGATACGCGAACCAAAATCGGGGGCGGAGAGTTTTCACTATTGTCGTCTTTAGATTCGAAGCCGCTTTTTGTTTCTGTAACGGGTTGAGAAATATCCTCCATAAAAAGCAGTGGTGGGCGTTCGGATGCCTTTTCAACCAATGTAGCTATCTTCTCGCCTTCCCCCTCATCCGCTTCATCTCTTTCGATCCTGCAGTTTTCTTCCTGAAGTAGAGGCACATCATCGGGCCTGCTGATTTTGTTCGCCTTCCTCGGAGTACCATCATTCTTTAGTATCTTTTTAATCGTCCCTATACTTCGTGATTCGTCAGACTGCATACCAGCGCTTAGTGCCGTACTCGTCTTATTACCGGGATGACGTGGTAAGGGAGTGGAATGAGCGATGCCGTTCGAAGAAGACTCGCTCTTAGGCGTTTTGCGACCAATTTGCCCGAGCATTTTTGCCCTTGCGACGCTTGGGTCGGTATTCGACGACGCGATGGTGGACTTGCTCGACGACGTGACCACGCTGCCGCCCTCAACCTCGGGGGCGGGCGATGCGACGGACGACTTCGGGGCGGGAAGAGTGGACATCGACAATGACGAGGCATGGGCCTTGCGTCCGGACAGCTTTTTCCTCAGTTCGGCCCCGCCATCGTTGGTCACGGGTAGGGAATGGGACCTCGCCAGGGATCCCTTCCCGCACCCCGTTGTCGTCGTCGTCGTCGTCGTCGTCACGACGACGCCGTTTCCGGGAGCGCAGCCCGTGCTCCTCTGGCTCTTCATGACGCGTAGACGCTCCTTCGCGATGCGCTCATTCTCCTCCTCCTTCTCCGCCTCCCTCCTCCTGTCTTCCTCGACCCTCTTCGCATCCCCCTCCTGGGCCAAACGAGCTGCCTCGGCCCTAGCCGTCTTGATCGCTATCAGCTTGTCGATGATCTCCTTCCGTTCCACCTCGTCCTCGTAGCCCTCGGCGATGAGACTGTTCTGTATCGCACCCTCCGGCACGCCCGCCTTCATCCTCATGTACTGCCTACCGTGATTCTTGACCATTTCCTCCGATTCCACCTCGACCTTCCTCCCCTCCTCCTCTATTCTCCTCCCCTCCTCCTCCTTTTCCCTCTCGACCGCCGCCGCACCCTCGAGTCGGATCCGACGTTCCTCGACTCGCAACTTCGCCTCCATCGCCAATTGCGCCATCTGTGCCTTGAGCCTCTCGCTCTGCATCAACCTCTCCCTCCTCTTCCTCTGCGCCTCCGTCTCCCCCCTCTTTGCCTCCACGGTACCGTCGGCCTTCACGCTCTTGTCGACGGACGTCAATACGAAGTGCCTCATGGGATCGTTGCGCATCGTCGCCATCCCTATACGATGTGCGACGTAGTGCGACACGAGGAGGATCAAGAAGACAAATAGCGACGCGAGGTACGATATCGTGGTCGTGCGGAGCGTGGTCAGGTATGCCGCCACGGACGGGGGGAAGTGCAGCCACGTCGTCAGGGCGTCGTGTATCCTGGATTGCAACGGCGACATCGTCGCGGCGATGTCATCGCGGTCGTCTTCTGTCCCCGCGGTCGTCGTCGCGTCGAAGAAGTACACGTTCGGATCGCAGTGGATCGTCGGATCGCCGTTCATAACCTCCGCATCGGCGAGGCATGCTGCGTAATTCTCCTCGGCGGACGATCCCCCCCCGAAGGGAGGATATCCGTCCGAATCGACGGGTCCATCGAGGGAATATATGTGACCGTCGAGCGGACGCTCCACGATCGCGACGACGACGTCATGGTCCTCCCCGTCGCTCGCGACGTCCCCCCGAAATAGGGCACTCAGGCTCAATAACAACGCCGTCCCGCTCACGAGCATCATCGTCAATATACAACATGCGACCAACGTGTCGAATGCTGATTCTAGTCGGACGAGTCGCTCGTATCGCGTGCGCATGTACGGGCGCATCGATGCCAAGGCGGCCATTTCGGCCTTGTACGACTTGTCCCTCAATTTGCGCAATGCCATCGCGCCGTCGGACGAGTAACGCAATAGCGTGGCGTCGACATGTCGTCGGATATTCACGACGTGGACCTCGAATCGACCCCGGATCGTCGTCGATTCGGACGCCTTCCCCTCCCCCCCCGGCGGCGATGGAGACGACGACGATGAACATCCCATATCGACGTACTCGATCGGGACGAATTTCTTCCCCAATACCGAATGCGCCCTAATATCACGTTTCATCCTATTTTTCCGTATCCTTAGAAGGTGCATGATTATCGCCAATAGCATCATCGATCCGGACATGATGGGCACTCGATACGGGTGGTGTATCTCGTCGTGTAAATAGTTACGTATCGACGTTTTGAGCGATTCGCAATGCTGTCTCGCGTCACTCGACAATCTGGATTTCAACGCCGCGTAATAATATCGCATCTGATCGTATGGATCCTCCGGCAGGGATGGAGGACTGGATTTCATCTCCCCCTCCGAGGGGAGTAGCGATGATGGTGGCAATTCGAGGCCCTCGACCTCGTCGTCCTCGTAGTACTCCTCCCACTCCTCCAATTCCTCCCCCTCTCCACCCTCACCGATATTTTTCATCCTCCTCCTCCTCCTCTTGACCCTGCCGGTCCTCTTGAGCATTTCCCTCTTCCGTAGCTTATCCCGTGCCCAAATGGAATTGGCCTCGGCCGCCGCCGCCCTCGCGGCCGCCTCCTCGAGTCCGCTCCGATAATCGCCGTGCTCGTCGAGGAAATTCAGGAATGCTCGAGCGAGTCTTCCCTTGAGGTTCGACCAGGGCGGAGGATTATTGTTGCCGTTGTTGTTATTTCCGAATCCACCCCACGGTCTGCCGCCGCCGCCCTTGTCATTGTCGTTGTCGTTGTCGTTTTCATTGACATTGTCATCGTCGTCGATAATCACGTCCTTTCCGATATCGCCGATGTTGTCCGTAGTGTCCCCCTTCGACTTGTCGAGACGGAACATGGCGTTGCTATATTTTAACGTCGTTTGTTTTCTTCTGGATGGGCCACCGGGAGGAACGATGGATGGATGTGTTATTCAGTCCTCGATCTCACCTCATTCAAAACCAGCGTGTGTTGGAGATATTCCTCGTCGAGTTGCGTTCATGACGAATAATAATCTCACAAATCCTCGTTTTCTACTAAGTTGAACATGCAATTATTCTACTCCTATGGGACTTTGCTTGATATTTAATACTCCTACTACCTAATCTACGATTCTTACCTCCTGTGCGTCGTTGGTGTTTCTCATATTATGTCCCGTGTGAGGCATATTTTTTGTCAAAAAAAGACAAAAAAAAGTTCAAAGAAAGAGATCTTTTTTGCTGACGTCAAATTCATGCTGACGTGTCGATGAGCCGAAACGTCAGTGATTTTTTGAGATTCGACGTCATGATGACGTTGCGCTGTTGAAACATCGACGAAGGAATTTGTAAGTAGAATGCACGGACCAACACACCAAAAAATTCGCCAATCGCCACCATTTTCGCAAAGGCCACTCACGATTCGCGACATGTCCACCGAAACCTCGTCAGAGCACACCAGGTCCGGGGTATCCACCCCCGACGAACTGAGGAATTTCGTATCCAAGGCCGGATCGAGTCTGCTAGTCGTGGATTTGCGTCATCCGGATTCGACCGTCGAGCCCGAAGACGTCAAGTCCCTCGCGGTGGCCGGGCTTCCGGGGGGGGAATACCGTCCCAAGGCTGTGAATTTGCCCTGGAGTAGGGATGCGAAGTCGATGGAATTGCCATCCGTCGATCTCGACACGCCGATCATCACCCACTGTGGCGGGGGCGGGCGAGGGCAGATGGCCAAGGAGTACCTGCTGAAGAATGGATTCACGAACGTTCTGAACGGAGGTGGGCCGAGGGAGGCGGCCTGTTGGGCCGAATATGGCTCGAAGTAAAACAGGAGTGGTCGAACATCAACTTTAGTCTCTCGGGATCGACACGGCACACGGGGTGTATGTTGATGTCGCGACTTGAGGATTTAATCTAGTCAAAAGTAACTTAATTATTACTTACGCGAGATAGTGGCTTGGTGGTGCGTTGCGTGGCCGGACAGGAGTTGAGCCGCTACTTAAAATGTAATTGTTTTCGTTCTCAGCTGATACCCAATAAGTAGTAGCCGCTAGACAATTACTATCAGAAAATGCCGAGATTCTGCTTTCAGTAGGTTTGCTCCCCATGATTCGTGTGTCCAATAATCACTGTAAAACATAAGTACAAAAGGTACAAATCACTGTGTTCTGCCCACTCGTGAATGCCAATATTATATTTTTTCCCAATAGCGATGAGAAAAAAGATGAGCGAAACTCAGCTCGCGTGCGACTACTTGGTCGTCGGCGCCGGTGCCGCATCGATCGCATTCATCGACACCCTCCTAACCGAACGTCCCGCCACCAAGATCGTATTGGTCGATAGGAATCCGATCCCGGGGGGACATTGGGTCCACGCCTACGGTTACGTGAAGTTGCATCAGCCCTCCATCGTGTATGGAGTCGCGTCTCGTCAGCTCGAGGGGAACTGGATGAGGCTCCTGCTTACCAAATTCACGCTGCCCTGGAATCACCGCGCGTCCAAGGACGAGATCCTCGAATATTATGCCGCCTACGTCCGCGATATGGTCGCGGCGGGAAATTTGCAATATTTCCCAAACAGCGAATATCGTTTCCCATCACCCGGAGAATGCGACGATGACGAGGATGATCGCGTTCATCGCTTTTCGAGCACGGACGGATCGCGATACTCGGTCCGAGTCGGGATCAAGTTGATCAATGGAGTTCTCGGTGAATGCATAATCCCGAGCCTGTGCCCCGTCCACTTTCACGTCGACGACGGCGTTCGGGTGGTCACGCCCAACCAGATCTTCGACGTGCGCCATCACGTGGATGTCAAGGGAACGAAGCACTACGTCGTTCTCGGATGCGGAAAGACCGCCATGGATACGGTGGTGTTCCTCCAGCGCGACATGAGGGTATGTCCACATCGAATTTCGTGGATCATACCGAACGACGTATGGATGCTCAATCGGGATGGATACGGCTCTCCTTGGTCGTGGCACGAGGCCCTCCTCGAACACGACAACGACGAGCGCTTGGCGTGTCTGTCGTTGGAACGCCGGGGCGTATTCGCGCGATTGGATGCCGACGTGTATCCGACCAAATTTCGATTCCCGGTGGTGGGGAAGGACGAAATCGCGCTAATGAGACGGGTGACGGACCGCGTCCGACGCGGACGGGTCACGAGGATCGCGATGCGAACCGACAAGGGAGGCGTCGTCGTGGAATTCGGGAGCGATGATGAAACGTGGACTCCCGGCGACGGCACGATCGACTCGACGGATCTGGTTTTCGTCCACTGCACGAGCCCGGGACCTTTCAACGGGAACGAACAAGTGGACCTGTTCGCGTCCGAGCGCATGTTGAATCTCAATCTCATGTTCCCCCCCCCGGTTCCCTTTTCTATGACCGTATTGGCCTATCTCGAATCCGCCAGGATGAGTAACACGTTGGACATGACGTTTGCGAGGCAACTCTTGCAGTCATCGAAAACCGAAATCCTCGAGGAACAGGACACGTGCGATGAATCCCGTGAGACGATCTCCGATAACGAGGTTCTACGTCATTTGATCATGGACACGGCAGTCCAAGGGGGCGATTTGGGAAAACCATTCCGAATCATACTAAATTTGGGAATACTCCTGGCGATCGGCAACGACGATCCAATGGTGGTGTATCGATTCCTGAAAGAAAATCGCCTTTCCAACTTCAGCATCCCCGGCTCAAAAGTCGGCGTGTACGAGGCGTTGGGTCAATTGGTGGAGCGGGCCAAGACATTTGGACTCGTCCCCGAAGATATCAACATGATGCAACTCTTACGAATGAAATTACAAGTTCTAGAAGGGAAATGATACACTGATCATTTAAGATATTGGCGGTTTCTGATGTGCCTGAGAGATGAATAGTCCTCTGTTGTAGTGGAATACATTTGGCGGTACTGATTCAAGATGATTTTTTATAATATTTGTTATCCATGCCATAGAAATTCTTGTCCAGCGTTTCATGTTTAATAAATATTCAAACGACGTTCGACTCCATCGTCGCGAAAGCGTGATCCCCTTCCTCTTTTCGAACGCTCTTAATAGTCACAGCGTCCATTATCCTCTCACTGTACCTTCGTATACATGTCAGTGGAATGAATTTGGACTTCGTTATTTACGAAAATTCTTGTCTCAAAAAAGAGACCTCTGTCGGAAGTAAATCGCATAAATTATTTCGCAACAGCCGGCTCTATCTCGAGGCATCAACACTTCAAGGAAAACGTGTATACGAATGGCGGGGTATCAAGTACCATTGTTTGGGTAGGGGGGAGTTTTCAACGAGTCATTCATGATCCTTCGTGCCAATCGAAAATGAAGAAGAAGAATGGGTATCGACAAAATGAAAGAGATCATTGTCGCATATCCCTCGCCCGACTTGTCATATGAGAACAGCCAGATGCAATTATGATCCAAAGAACAGTCGCCGCAACACCGAAATATCCGTCGGATGATAGTGTGCATTTCGATATAATCACATCTCCATTATATGGGAACGTCCACACGCTGCACAAATCGCTCTTCAGGAATAAAAACTGAAGTCCTTGAAAAAGTGTAATAATGATGAAGAGTGCGCAGATATAAAACCATGTTCGCGATTTCAGTTCGGTCCATGTCGCAATCGAGACGAGTGTGGTGCCAAAGAAACCCAAGAACACAGTCGATGTACCAAAGACCCTCGCTGAAGTCCAATAAGCGCCTACACCATATAATTCGGGCTGAAATCATTTCAAAAAAGGGTAAGATTCACATCGATAATTTGCTGGTTAACGCGGATAGACTTACCATGGGTTGGCAGTATGGCGAGTCTTCGTAATTTCCTACAGTGGACTTGTCAGTTGAATTGCATATTTCTCCCGGGATGCATTGCTTCATATTGTAAGACCAAAGCCCTACGTTCGATCCCAAGCCAGAGTAAGGCAGTCCGCCATCAGAAGGCTCTATTACGGACGATCGCGTCACATAGTGGCAACCTTGGTTACTAATGCTGGCCAAGATGATGGCGATGCTGCCAATTATCACGAGAGCGAGCGGAACCTTTCCTTGAGGGTTCGAAAAGGGAACGATGAGGCGAATTTCAATTTCCTCGCCTTCCGCCTCCCCGTCATCCTCCTGCCAAGTGTGAACCTTGTGAACATCGTCGAGTTTAATATTTCTAAGTATGTCAACTAGACTGGGGATGTCATGGTCGGGCAACATGCGCTTCGATAGAATCACTTGCTTGAAATCGTACCTCGATGCCCAGTAGGCAACGTACTTCGTCTCATCGCCCAACGTATCAACGAGATGAATGATCTGACCAGGGATGTACAGCTTGACAGAAGTCTCCCCGATCTTGTTTTTGCGAGCCCGTTCGCTCCTGAATGCTTGCACCGCTTTATAAAACTCGGTATCTCTGTCTATCTGGCCCTTCGGACATAGAAGCTTGGCATTTCGCGACGCGAGATGGGTTTTGGGGCAAGGAGCTCTCACGTCCTAGATAGAACACGACGAATGATTTCGTGAGCGATCGGAGGTCAACAACGATAACAGTTCCATTCGTGTGGAACTCAAACGTACGTGGAAAGCTTTACTTTTCGATACTTTGATGCGAGCGATTATGTCGAAGAACTCGTCCCGTAGAACCTCGAGATTCTGTTGAGTCACTCTAGGCACTGATAGAAGAATGACACATCGAGGTTAAAACCGTAAGAGAAGCATGCGCAGAAACAATTGATGTACCACTGACCTACGTCGTCGTGTCTGACGGTTGAAGTTATCCATTCTTTGCTGTCCTCCGACAGCGAATCATCGAAGATGCATCCCTGATATATGGAAGATTTCAACCAGTGCAGAGAATCCAGAATGATATTGTATGCGCACATCTCCAAAGGGACGAAGTATCTAGGCAGACTTTTGGTACTCACTGGAGGTTCGTATGCAAAGCAACGAAGCGAAGGAAAGGACGGTCGAAGCATCAGAGACAACAGTTGCGCGCAGCCCCCTCCAAGACTGTGCCCCACAACAATGAGATTGTACTCCTCGTAAGGGCTACTGCTGGCGTACAGGTTCTTCAGCACGCGATTTCTGGACACAGATGAGGTATTATGAGCATCAATACACACACGACAAATAGGAAATAAGTATTCCAACGAATCCACTTACTTTTTGATATCATTGTACATCCACTTGCATCTCGTCAGTACACCCTTGTGACAATGATGGCCATGTCCATCGAATCCACATAGGTCCCCCACCTTGTCCATAGGCTGAGGAACATACTGCAAATCCATCACCCAGTCTGACAACAAAAATCAAAGCGAATGTACAGTTCGATGGATTAGTCCAAACAATATTGATAGTGTAGTATCTCTTTCCATGTTTTTTGCGATAACTCCTCACCCTCTAACGAGATTGTCCCACGGACGGTAATCACCACGCTCCTTTCCCTTTCGTCCACAAGGATGGAGTATGGAGTAGCGGTGATGCCGCTGTATAGATTCGAGTAGTAAAGTTGAGCGTACGGTACATCGTACTTCTCCAACGAGAAACACGGCATCGGATTCATCTTATCGAAGTCGCGTATGAACCTTGTGGCACCCTTCGGGAGGAGGTCCGTCAATACCATCGGTATGTAATGGTACGCACATTCCGCGTACTTCGAATAATGGGCGGCATTACGCAAGGTATCGACGTCGCTCGGGTTGTTCTTGTCCAGGACGTTCTTGGGGACCACGATGCATCCACTACCGTCGTCGTCGTGCTGTAGGGTGAGGATGGAGCGTCTTCGCGTCAACCGTCGCGCGACGTTGAGGAGGGCCCCGCGATCGAACGACGGCGGCGGTATCCCCGCATCATCCCCTCCCGCCCCTTCCCTCACCTTCGCCCCCGCCCCATCCTCCCGACTCCCCGTCCCGTCCTCGCGTGCCACTGCGATCGACCCGTGTTCGTCGTCGTCGTCGACCGAATTGGTCGTGTTCATCGCCAGCTGGAGGCGGATGGTGGCATCGAACATGCGTTCGGCCTGCACGCGCGAGAGTATCATGCCCCCGACGTACACGTCGGACAGAGTCACGTTGACCTTCGTTTCGTTGTTCGCGAATTCCATCTTTCATTTTTATCATGCGACCAAACCCATTGTGAAGAAAAAAAGGGGGGGGGGGGGGGGGGACGCGTTCGATCGGCGGGTAGGTGGGACGGCGAAGGGAGGAGAAAGGGGGATGATGATGATGATGATGATGATTAGTTTGTCTTCGGGGGGCTACGATCGAAACGCATACACGATCACGCACGACGCAAAGAAAGAGAGAGAGAGAGAGAGAGAGAGAGTCGACGCTCACCAGATTGCTTGCAAAGTCCTTCATCTCGCCGCGATTCTTGATCTCCTTACCCCCCAGACCCTTACAACAAACCGATATGCACCTCAACAACATCCCGAGGCAATCCTCCAACCTCTCCCCCTTGGCCTTCGTCGCGTATCGTCTCGATCGTATCGCATCGTTCCTACGCAATGCCAATACGATCCGATTCATTATGATCGACGGGAATACCAGCAGCTCGAGCGCGTAAGTGACGAGCAGCACCTTGTACAATACCGCGCCGAAATTCGTTTCCGGATGATAACCATCGACCAATTCGACGCCGATGCCGCAACCGTAATTGTCGTATCGCATCTCCTCGACGTAGAGGATGCCTGTGATCAAAAGGATCAGCGGGAACATGTTCAATACGAGCATCTTGAATACTATCAATTTCCGTTGATGCACGTCCCGAACGATGCCATTCGTCGGCGTACCGATGATCGCCGTGACCCATATCATGATTATCCACGATACGTCCAACACCATGAACACGAACGCCAAACTGAAGGTGATCGACGAGAATCTCGATCGGGACAATTCGATGCCATTCTCATCGTTCGCATCGTTTATGGTGAGGAATAGGTAATTCTCGTCCTGGTAATATCCGTACTGAGGACACCAGTGGCCGAATCCGTTGATGTACACGTCCGTGCCGTTGAATCGTCGCACGAGCATGCAAATAAGTATCGGCGCTAGGCATCTGCGTGTGTAAGCGTTGGAAAACGACGATGTGTGCGCGTGAATACACGTAACATGGATGTGCGCGTGCGGATGGAGAATGACATGTGTAATCCAGGGAGGCGGTTTTTGCTCACGCCAATTTTCCTCATCCCCATCCCATGTAACTCACGCGAGTTGTATTCCGCGATACGCGGCCAACACGATGCATATCAATTGCAAATCGTCGCCGGCGAACGGCCTGGTGGTGAATTTTCCGAATACCGTCAATGCCGGCATACCTTATCGTCCACTCTCGTTTTCCCTCCCTCCTTTTTTTTCAATGTCGAGAGTTGCGTCGTTCGTCGCAGCCGGCGCCGGGGGGATTGGTTGATCTCCTTATCTATTTTTATTTATTTACACGTATCTCAAAGTTCGCGATGTGCCCCCCCCCCCCGGATCCATCCCCTTATTGGTCACCGGATTCGGGTCGTCGTTGATGTCCAGTGTTCGGTTCTCATGCTGTCCTCGTCGGACAACGAACATTCCTATTATTTGCCAAGGCATTTCTGGCCGTCGCCCCTTTTGTTTCCTTTTT
>JALLBA010000626.1:0-16227 GCA_036939675.1 Cyclostephanos invisitatus
TTATGTCAAAATGGCATAAAAATTTGTGTCTTTGTGTTTTTAGGAATGCTCCATTATGACCATGACCTATCGGGATTCCCCGAGAAATTTTTGTGGATGGATGGTAGTATTTAGTCGGCTAGCTGTATTATATTGTAGTCGGCCGGGCCGATCTGTGTGCCGACCCGCGACTTAACTGCACGCCGACTGCCGACCTTCGCTCTCGTTGCATCGTTCCGAATCAATCGGACCCTCTCTAACTGCCCATTCATCATCGTCGTCATTATTTCGGACAACGACATGCCATCGACCATCCTCGTGACCGGCGGATCCGGCCTCGTCGGACTGGCCATAAAGGCCTACACCGATTCGAACGCCCTCGAGGGGGAGACGTGGATATTCCTATCGTCGAACGACGGAGACTTGAGAAAACGCGACGACACGGACGCGATATTCGACAAGTACAAACCGACGCACGTGATTCACCTGGCCGCGAAGGTCGGCGGATTATTCGCAAATTTGAAGCAGAAGGTGAGGTGTGCATGTTCCTGTGTTCGGGAGGAGGTTGGCCGATTCGGGGGGATTCGCTCGTTTCGTTTGGTGGCCTCGCATTGAACGGACCGACGACCTAAGAGCCATTTTTGGAATGTGAACAAAAACGACTCAAGTGTTCATGTAGCTACCTGCCTCAAACGCCATCCGTGATCAGCGTTGTACGTCATCCGTCTCATCATCGCGCGATAAAACACAAACACGAAATACAGGTCGAATTTTACCGTGAAAACACCCTCATCAACGACAATATCATGGAGAATTGCCGCCTCCACAATGTCACCAAACTCGTTTCGATGCTCTCCACCTGCATCTTCCCCGACAAGACCACATACCCCATCGACGAGACCATGCTCCACGACGGACCCCCCCACCCCTCCAACGAGGGATACGCCTACGCCAAGAGACTCATCGACACCATGAATCGCGCGTACGCCGAGGAGTACGGGTGCAACTTCACCAGCATCATACCGACGAACATATACGGCCCGCACGACAACTTCAGCATCGAGAACGGACACGTCATACCCGGTCTCATACACAAGTGCTACAAGGCCAAGAAGGACGGCACGCCGTTCACTATCTGGGGTACCGGATCGCCTCTTAGGCAATTCATATACTCCCTCGACCTAGCGGAGCTCACCGTGTGGGTCATGAGGGAGTACCATTCCCCGGATCCCATCACGCTCAGCGTCGACGAGGACGCGGAGGTACCGATCCGGGACGTGGCGTTGGCGGTCGCGAAGGCGATGAAATTCGAGGGTGAGGTCATATTCGACTCGACCAAGGCCGACGGGCAATTCAAGAAGACTGCCAGCAACAAGAAGCTGCGTGGTCTTCGACCGGATTACAAGTTCACCACCATGGAGGAGGGGGTTCAGATGGCGGTGGATTGGTTCCTTGAGAATTACGAGACCGCTAGGAAGTGAGAAAGAAGCAACCTTCGCGTCTCTGTTTTCATTTCGAGCGCGAGCTAGCGCGAATGGCGGGGGGGAAGAGGGGCGGGGGGGAGGGGGCATGACAACATATTAGGGGTCTGGGGGTGTTTCGGTGACATTTGATTTAAAAATATGTGCTATTCAAATAAAAAAAATCGGCCGGGCATATGACGTTCATGCACGCATCATGAGAGGGGCGCTTGCTCGCTATTTGCTCCTTGCAACTGTTTTTGTGGTGGCGAGATGGCGTTGATTTCACCACAGGGCACTCATTTTTTATGCAGTTTCCTTTGCGAAGGGGGCGTGCAGGTGCCGTCGTTGCACATAATTTCTCAATTCGTTTATTGAAAGATAATGGGACATTAAATTTCCTCCTCGCGTATATTTAGAAAAAAGGCGAGGATGGATATGATTGTTACAGTGTCTTTGTATCAATGGGAAGATATTTTCAACACGTCTAGGTACTATGTTTATCGCTAGAGTCCATAATACCTCGACAGATAATCGAACTTCCGAAGCTGATCAACCATACCTCCAACGACGTTTCGGAGATTCTCAAACAGATTTGAAACGTCGAAATTAATTAAACAAAAAAGCCCTCAGACGAATCTGCTCTGTTGGAAGTGGGCGACCCAATTTTGAAGGGGGTGAAATCGTCCAATCCGCCGACGCTCGACCAGAACTTCTCCGCAGGCGTGCCGGCGTCAAGTTTTATTGCGCTCGGTAAAATGGATCCATCCTTGTCGAGGTGGGACGGCGGGGAAAAGGGGGGCGAGGCGCGGGTGGCATGTTTGTCCGCACCCCAGGAGGAGGGCAACACGCGACCGGTATTTTTGTTTGCATCGTCTAGGGGAGTGTCCTGGGTGATGTGCTTTGGCTCCATGCCAGAGCAATCGAGGGAAGAATTCGCAATTATACATTGGTTCATGCGATCGTCGATGACATCGTTCCTGATCTTTTCGATCCCTTCGAGGGAGGATGAGCGGATCTGGATCGATTGATCCTTGAAGTCCACGAGAGACAAGGCACATCCGGCGACTGAGTTCGCCGAAGAACAAATGGTGAGGGGATGGGTCATGACGGTGGTGCGGGAAGTCACCGAGAACGACGGTGTGACGCAAGGATATTCGGCGTCCAATGATATTCCGCGCGTATTGCTCCCAAACAGTGATCGTCGCTTTCTCTTCTTTCCGTTCATTATTTCCTTCAGGTTGAAAATAGGAGAAATAGCCACCTCGCGCTGCCTTCTCTCTGAAGATCTCTCAGAATTGTTGTCCCCGAAGCGGACGTTGGCTATGCACATTCGAGGGCGATCCCCGGCATGGGGAGTCTTCATTCCTTCCACGAATGAAGAAGAGAACGACGCGGAAACGTTGTTTGCATTCAAATTGTTTGACTCCACGACAAAATCTTTGCCGAGAGCCAGCGGCCATCCGGGCGAGAAGAGTCCCGACTCCAGCATCTCCTCGAAGTTGCTGCCGTTCCCTTCCTCGCGATGCTTGACGTTGTTCGATAGGGGTGTGAAGCCGCACAGGTCTATTTTGCTGACTTCCGGAGTTTTCATCGAACCGAACGTCGGCGATCGGGCAGGACGCCGATTCGCATTTTTCGGGGTTTCCATGATCGAAGCCCTGCCAGCGGTGAAGGTTGATCGGAGCTCTCGCTTCAGATTCGAGTCGGCCATCCTGCTATCGGCGATCCTCTCCTTCTCAGTGGGAGTAGGGGATATGAAGATATTGCTAGCCACGATATCGTCCGCGTCCGAATGAAACTCACCATCGTTGATTTTAGATGTTGATGACTCGACAAACAGGTTCCTTGACGCGCTGTCATTCGTGTACGCCGAGCGATTATTCGAGATGATTGATTCCGAAAAGGTGGTGATCTTGCTAGAAGGGCAACGCAACTCCCTGGGCGTGTGCGCGTCACCACCGATCCTCTTGAGCGCTTTTCGGCTGGAGTAATCAGTATTGGGATTCGCTTTCTTAGTAGACGTAGTAGCCTCAGCCGTCGAATCGCGAACGGCCGTCAATACCCCCTCCACATCGCCGTCGAAGTCGAATCGACCATCGTCCTTGTATGGAATCCTGTCCTTGTCGTTGTTGGAGAGGTATTTTTCGATCTTGCGTTTCATCGACGAGTTCCAGTGATTTTTTATAGCATTATCTGTCCTGTGGGGCGACATAAATCAAGGGTGATCAAATAATGTAGCGTTAAATGAAGAAAGAATTAGAGATCAAATACGGAAAGGTCGGACACGTTTGCATATGCAAATGTCGAATGCTCACCGTCCTGGTAGTAACTTGGCAATCTCGGCCCACCGATTGCCCTTGCTCATGTGAAATTCCAATATCATCCTGTCCTCGTCGGTGCTCCATGCCTCCTTACTAATGTTTGGGTTCAGATGATTGTGCCACCGCTCGCGACACTGCTTCCCGATACGACCCGGCAGGTAGGACGCGATGACGCTCCACTTCTTGGCCCCGTACTGTCCGACAAGGCGCTCGACCGCGGCGTCCTCTTCGGCTGTCCATGGCCCCTTCACCAACGCAGCCTTGAGGACCTTCTGCCATCGATACTGGCATTCCTGCTTGCTCCGGTCCGGCAGGTATTGGGAAATGGTCTTCCAGTCTTGGGACCCGTATTCGTCCACGACCCTGCGGAGGGTGTCGTCCTTTGGTTTTGTTGATGCATAAGTCAAGCGGAGAAACGGGTTTAAGGCCGACGCAACGTTTCAAGAAGCCGAGATGCAACGCGAATTGCGAGGAAGAGTTAAAGGAAAAGACAACCTAGTGCTGCATTGATTTATCGGTCGATCCGATGGCCAGTGGAATCTCCACGCCGTAAAAAGTCTTACCTCATCCTTGCTCCACTCGCTGCCCATTCTCTTCGAATGCTTGCTCGACGACTTGATCGTCGAGTTTTTGCCCCCTCCGACTACCACCGGCCGATTGTCATCGGCGGCCGACGAAGACGATCGGGCTTCGTTTTTCGATGTCCTGGCGCCGCCGCCTTGTCTGTTTGCCATGACGTCCTCCCCGGACGTTTTTACTACAGCGGGTGGCGCTCGACTGTGCCCCCCGTCGGCATGCGACCGTGAAGCATTCGCGGGATGCTGCGCGTTCAGCTTCCCGGAAGGACGACTCTTTTGATCCTCGCGCCAGCCCCCATGGTGAGCCTGCTGCCCCTGCTGTCGATCTCGAGAAAGCGCGTTGGGTATCGAGGGATGAGCGACGTGCAGCTGTGGCCGTTGTTGCCCCCTCGACGAGGCCGTGGGATGCTGTTGGTAATGATGGGGCGGTGGGGGAGGCATCCCCGCCGGCGGATGGGACAGGCCGTGGTGCTGCATGTGCGCGGCAGCCGCCGCGGCGGCGGCGGCGTACTGCTGCGCGGCGTGGTGATGATGCAGGTGGTGATGGGCGTATGGGTGGTAGTGACCGTGCGGGACTGGCGGAGGGACCAGCGGCAGCGGCCGTGTCGCATGGGTATGATGCGAGAGGCCGTGGATTGGACGGCTGGCAGCTGCAGCCGCCGCCGACTTCTTGACCCCGTTGTTCGCGGCTGAGGAGGAGGAGGATGCGACGGCCCTCTTCCCGTTGTTGCCGACGGGGTGGACGTTCTCCTTGGCCCTACTCGCGACGATGACCGCCTTCGACGACGTGGCCGCCCCCCCCCCGTTATCCCCCTCGGCCGCGGCCTTGGCGCCATCCCCAGTCCCGTCGTCATCGACATCGTCATCGTGGTCGTCAACGTCATTCCCGGTCGTCGTCGTCGTCGCGGTCCTTCCGGACGACCCGGCCTGCTCCCTCTCCTCCCTCGCCCTCTTGGCCGCTATGTCGGCCAAGCTCTCCTTCTCGCTCGTCGGCTTCGTGGGCACCCTCATCACCGCGGAGGTCTTGGACTTGGTCGGGGTTCGGTAGGGCGTTTGGGGCGGATCGGAGGAGGAGGGAAAGCAGACCACCGAGGAGGTCGGTGGTGCAATGTCCTCGGTCGGGTCGCCTTCAACGTTCGTCGTAGTCGCCGTTCGCGGCGCGGCGGCAGCGGCGGATGCGTTCCCGTTCCCGCCGTCGTTCCCGGACTGGACGACGGAGGCGCCGCCCGCGGCGTACCGACCGTGGTGGGAATAGGCGGCGGCGGCGGCTTGTCCTCCGGGATGTCGCGACGAATAGTGCACCGGCTGCTGTTGCTGCTGCTGCCCCTGTAGTCTTTGCCGTTGGCCGATCGGATGACGATTGCCCTGATGATGCTGGTGGTGCTGCGTCGATTGCGGCTGTGGCTGCGTCGATACTACCACCGAGGGAGGAGGAGGAGGAGGAGGAGGCGCGGCGGCGACTGCGGCGTAGGGATTGTGGATCTGACCGTGATAGTAGGGATGATGATAGCCCGGGGGCGGATGACCTTTTTTTCATGTAAATGTTGTTCGTTTCGAAGTTTCGACAGAACGAGGAACGGGCGCGTCGTCGTCGGGACGCGTGATGGGGGACGGATAGTGAAGGGGGGAGATGATGAAAAGGGGGGTCGTTTTGAGAAATGGGTGATTGGGGGAAAAATCCAAAATGGGGAAGGGGGGGGGGGGGTGGACGAGACCGAATGGTCCCGCTCTAACACCTCCCCCCCCACCCCCCCTCATCATCATCGCTCCCTCGAAAACGATTAACAATATAATTAACGAAATGAACGCTGATGACGACACCGAACCACCGCGGGCGTCTTCACATCCTCTCATTATTACGCACGTCATCCACTCGATTCCGTCATTTTCAACACACACACATCTCACCGTGATTCCAACCATGTGGCACGCCCGCCCCGGCGTGCTGATGCGCAAGATAGTGCTGTTGCTGTTGCGGCGGCACGACGACAACGACCGCCGCCGCGCCCTTGCCGTTGTTGCCGTTGCCACCGGGTGGGATGGGATTGTGCGCGGCGACGGCCGATCGATTGGAATTCGACGGGATGGACGGGGGGGGAGCCGACGACGACGAACGCTGGGCGACGGCGGCGGATGGGGGAGGAGGAAAGTGGTGCTGTTGCTGTTGCTGCTGGTGGTGCTGCTGCGAATGATGTTGGGGCACATGGCCCTGTTGCTGCCGCTGTCGTTGGTGCGGATGATGCTGCTGGCCGACAACGACGGAATTCGGCGATCCGTTCTCCCGTCGTCGTCCCTCGCGATCGTCGACGTCCGCATCCCTCGTCGGGGGGGGAGATGCAGATGATGCCGTCGTTGCGGTCGTCGTCGTCGTCCCGCCGTCGCCGTCATTGGCACCGGAGCCACGACGGTCATCGTCGTGGTCATCACCGCTGTCGTCGACTCCTCCTACCGACATGCCAACCGAGTCGTCCCCAATGGAGCGTCGTTACGTCGACGTGATCGCAATCCGTCGTCGTCGGGGGTGATGATTTCCGAAAAATGACGAACCAAATTTCAGGACCCCGACGACGCGGCCGTGTCTGATCCGTTGAGCCTCCTCCCCCGCCCTGACCCGAAGAGAGGAGCCGTGAAAGGAAAAAATGGGATGGGGGGGGGGGGACGTCTCCTCACGGGAAGGTATTTCCCACCGGTCGGCTGACTATCGTAGTTGGGGGTGGGGACGCGGGGAGAGGGTGTGATGGTGTTCACCCCTCTCTCGCGTGGTGTGTGTGTGTGTGTGTGTGTGTGCGCGGGCTTGTTTTTTTTGTTTTTTTCAAGAGCTTGTGCGCGCGCCAGTTCCTGAGGGAGGGAGAGAAGCGATTCTTTTGGCGAGCTGCGCCAAAAAAAAAGACGATGAAAAAAATATGTTACTCTATCGGACAACAAGTAGTACTACCTATTCCGACCGTGTCGAGGATATGATAACACGGTGTGTTACAGGTATCTATCGTACTTATTTTTCTACTTTATCTCACAAAAGACTTAGCGAAAATAAAGTAGATCACCATGGTGAAGCCGTTCGCCGGATCCCATGGCATGGCTATGCTTTATTTAGCCACCCTCTCGCTGCAACTTCTTTGCGATGGGTCGGTCGACGACGCTGTCGAAGGAATTTATTAAACTATGTAGATTAGCTAAGAAAAAAATTAATTTGTACAGTCATCTATTTTATTTCACTTTTTAACCTCCTCCCAACTCGATCGCCCCGATATCGATTCGATCGCGCTCCCCTCACATCACCATCAGGTCGCACATCTAGTACGATTCCCCCTTCGTCATGCCTGAGTGTTTTTAGTTGGTTGTCCTGTCAATTTTGTCGTCCGGCGGCCAACTAAGGCCACAATCAGTTTTATTTTATTTTATTTTTGTCGCCTCATTTGCCGCCCCAAATGACTTGAAAGCGCCCCCCATACATTCCGCCGCGGTCGAGTTCTTTCATTAAACCTTCCCTCATCACCGGCACTGTATTTTGGTTGGTTGTTGTGTGTCATTCCATCGTTTGGTGGCCGTCCAACGCAACGGAGTGTTGCATTTCTATTTTTCGTCGCTAGAATCGTCGTATAAAACGACGGGTAATCCTCCTGCCCCTATGTTCCGCCGCGGCCGAATCTCTTCTTTGATCCATTCCCCACCACTCATGCCAACTATTTGTTGGTTGTTGCATTTTTTGGGCTAGTGGCGGCCCTAAGGCCGAGGCCCAGTCCCCCCCTCTCTTTTTTTGTCGCCCCATTCGCTGCCCCAAACGACAGGGAAAAATCACCCCCACGCATTGCACCTCGTGCGTATCTCATCACCATCCTCCCCCTCGACTGGACAATGAGGGGCCATGATATTGGCCCTTGTAGAGTAGGCCGGAGAGGAGGTTCATCAGGGAGGAATGTGTGGCTCGTTTCCTTCGTTTTTTTGCGTGCGCGTTGAAGTTCAAGAAGCACGCTTGCGCGAAAAATGCGGAAAGCCACATTTGCCGAAATTACATATCAACTTGGGAATTCGTGAAATTCAGTACTAAAAAATATACGAATAATTGTGGGACACCAAAAATGGCCGTTTGTACGAATAATTGTGGGACAGAGTAGTACACTGTAACAGGAAGAGAGATTCCCTCAACCTCATGTGGACAGACCACACCTGGGGGGGGGGAACGAAAGAGGAGAAAAATTGAACATTCCGTTCGACAAGGCTATGAAGGAATCAATAAAGGTGAGATTTCTACTGATGAGACAACGAGAGAAATATTTTATTTTTAGAATGAGCGGAGACAAAGAAGCCATTTTCGTGAGTTCCCTCAAATAATCAGATCACATCATCCAAACAACAGAGAGACAGGGTCCTTGGATGCGCGACATGCTAAGAACTAGTTCAATTCGTGAGCATCCCATCGCAAGAGACCATGAGGAGGTTGGTTCTGGCGATGGTCGCCGCCGCCTTTTGTCCTTTGACGACCAACGCCGCGGACGCGGCCACAATTGCAGCCGAGAGGACTGCAACCGTGTCATCGTCGACTACGCCACAGGCCAGGGGCGCGTCCCGTCGAGAGCGGTTTCGCGGATCGGCGAAGACGGAGGAGGAGAAATGGCAGCTGCAAGGAGCGAGGAAGCTCAGCAAATCCGGCAAGAGTGGTAATGGCAAATCCGGGAAGTCAGGGGGAGGCGGAGACCAGACTGGCCAGGATGTGATTGTCATATATATACCCACCCCTCCTCAACAAACGACGAGCCCTATTGTACCAATTTCATCAATGAGTCCAACTTTACCTCTTTCATCAATCGCTCTTACCACTATTTCACCAACGACGAGCCCGACTACTGTTCCACCGACATCGACTCCAACGGGATATCCGACGGTATCGCCATCGACTGCGCCATCAGCTGCGCCCTCGAGCTCACCTACGGCGTCGCCAACGACAGTAACGCCAACGAGCTATCCTACTGTCGACCCAACTAAAATGCCATCGTCTCTACCGTCGTTTAAACCGTCAGCTATGATATCGAACATCCCAACGTACACGCCAACATCGCCCACTGATGACGTAGGAACGTTTGCACCCACCCTGCCCCCAGGTGACGTAGGAACGGGAATACCTACCTATAACCCGATATCTGATGGCGAGGGCGGGGGAAACGAAACAGTTACACCCACCTACAATCCGACATCCGATGGGGAAGGCGGGGGAAACGAAACGACCAAAATACCAACGAAAAATCCAGCATTTCCTCCTGGGGGAGAGGATTCGTCCGCCCCGACTGCTCCTCCAGCCGATTCAGAGTTACCAACTATTGCTGCTGGTGAAACAGATTCTCCAACGGGAGAGGATTCATCCACCCCGGCTGCTCCTACAGCCAATTCAGAGTCACCAACATATGCTGCCGGTGAAACGCTTGAACCCACTGCGAAAGTGGTAGAAGTGGATGACAAGAGAGAAATGGAAATGTCACTCTTTGGAGGATTCGATGACACTTTATTGAACAAGAAGCAGAAAAAACACTATCAAACTCAAACTGCATTATACATCGAGGATTTCTATAATAACTTCGATGATAACAGTGGGCTATTGGATGCCATCAAGAGCGAGATAAGGGATGTCAAGGTGATCGTTAAAGTTGTTGATCAGGTATTTCAAGATAACGACGATAGGAAAAAACAAGTACGCTCATATACCACGAAAGAGGACGACGAGAGCTACCTTCCCGAATTCGCTATACCGAACAATGATTACAATCGTCACGATCGCAATCTCAAAGCGTCAACTGATGTCAACGAGCCATGTGTAGCTAGCGGCTCTGATCCACCATTGGCACTCATCAACTTCCTAGAAATTACATACCAGATTGTTGGTCCAGTTCCCGATGATGACTTGGTTATTTCCTTTCCATTCTCGGCGGCGGAATTCAGGGAAAACTACATCAACAACTATCTGAAGGTGCCCTCAGGTGGCAACGATAGTGTTGCGCCGGTGTTCGACAACTTGTATTGCACGAGCCGTGTTGAGATTTCTCCAACGTCATCACCAACTATCGAGGAGGTTACGTCAACCGGCAGTCCAACAATACCTGGATCTCTCGTCCCGACAACCTCAGGCAGCTATTTGACTGCTAGTCCGACACTCTCGACTTCATCCAGTTCGGTGCCAACCACGGCTGACACTGACATTTCATCCACATCGAGTCCGACAGTTGGAGCTACTACAGTAGGAGTATCGGGCTCTCCCACTTTGCCTACAGCGGCAACGGCATCACCCACAGGTGGTGATGGGATGGGTACATTGGCGCCAACGATACCGACTAGTACCGGTGCTCCCGGGTCCACAACAAGTCCGACATCGGGAGCCTCGTTGCCTCCGGATTCTACGCCACCACCAGCAAATGGAGGAATGGGCACGTTACCACCAGGTACAACACCACCGCCAGTATCAGGGACGTCGCCGCCAGGAACAACGCTACAGCCAGCAAATGTTAGCACCGGGACGGGTACATCCTCAATGCCAACTAATACTGGTGTTCCTGGGTCCACAACGAGTCCGACATTGGGAGGCTCGTTGCCGCCAGGTACGACTCCACCGCCAGCAAGTGGAAGTTCGGGCACGTTGCCCCCAGGTACGACGCCACCGCCAGCAAATGGTGTCAGTACGGGTACACCCTCAATGCCGACTAGTACCGGTGTCCCTGGGTCCACAACGAGTCCGACATTGGGAGCCTCCAAGCCACCAGCAAGTGGAGGAAGTGGTGTACCCATTCCCACGGCACCCACCCTGCCTCCCATGAGTGGATCCTCTGTACCTGTTCCAACGACAACAACCTCAAGTCCGACTCTCTCGGATGACATATTTGATACGAAAACACGTATGATCGATCCTGAGGTGAATGATCGGCACTGCAATGAAAAGTTGAAAATGACTTCACACGAGGCCACGAAGGAGTTTGAAGTTTCATTCGTGTATGGCGTTGAGTCTACTACCCAAGACGATTCTTTCGTTGATGATATGGAGAGTCTGATTCTTGACCTTGTGGCGACATCTATGTTGAGATGTTCCGGGGAGGGCGAGGTACAGGCAGTGCAATTGAGAACCAGGGGAGGTGATGTGCTCGGTGACGTTGGTGTGGTCAGAATTCGTTACCCAGAGCATGAGGAAGTAACATCAATCTGTGAGTCTGATTAGTTTCTCTCGTTGCTTTCTTTCTTTGATTCAAGGTTGTTCGATTCTAACTGCCACATGCTCACTATCCGCCGCAGCCAATTGTGATCCAGTATCGTCATCTCAAGCGCAGGGATGTGCGATTCTGAAAACCAAACTCCTCGTAACTTCCGTTGGTGTACCCATCTTAACAGTCCATGCTGACATACTCACGGTATTGTCGGACGCCTTCAGAGAGAAAATTTTCTTGGAGTTCATTCCAGAGCTTTCAGCCACATCGTACCTTGGTCCTGATCCAGATGCCGTGGTATTATCGGCAGAGGCCGAAGACGTAACGGACGACGTTAAAACTGGCGCGTCTAAGAGTTTGATCGTTGCATTTTCAGTTGGCTGCGCGTTGCTACTACTGAAATTAATCTTTTGCATCGCCTTCCCCACGGCACCGAAGGTAGCATATGGAAAAGTCATGTCGCACTATAGAAGCAAGGGGCAGGTGTCAAGCCCTACGCGTAATGATGAAGGCGATGAACCTCCCCGCGGTGCACCTCTCGTTGTTAGCTTACTGCAACGCGTTAAGGAAGCTCCTAGGCGCCTTCGCGAGGAACGAAGTCTAGAACAATGAACATCGGATATGTATTAAGATGATGCTCTCCTCAGGCGGTGACCTCCTGCCAGGATTAATCCCGAGAATGAAACAATAGCTATCCGGCCAGCGATGGAATGTATTTATGTTTGAATGTTTTCAGTTCAATGTAACTCATAGCTCATTAATATGATGCATTGCTCACATTACGAAAAGAGATAATAAAATGATGAAGATTCTAATCTGATGACTTCTTTCTTTTTGGTTGAATAAAATAGAACTTGAGAATTGAACCGGTTCAACTTTAAGTTCAAGTCTTTCAATGCAACAAAATATGACAAAGCATTCATGAAGCCGAGGATGGAGGATTCGACTCGCTCAAGGGTTGCATATCTCATGCGATGTTGGATAGTGGAGCCTGCGGGTCGCAGTCTACCAAGTCATCCACATGCCAACGATTGAATTGAGTCTCTCCCCATTGGACAGACAGGAGATGATTTTGATTGACTGCTCGATTGTTTCGAGCAAAAACATTTCGGCCGAAAATAGAAAATAGATAAAATAGCGAATAACGGAGGAGGAAAATGAATGAAAAAGAAAAATAAAAGACCGCAAAAATTAGAAAATGAGAAGAAATCAGAAATCACAAAAACGAATCATCTCCTTATCTTCTGTCTCTCAGATAAGATGACGCCTCACCAACTCCTCCTCCTCCTCCTCCTACCGACGTCGACGGAGGCGTTCTCCCCGCCTCCTCCGTCATCGGCGATCGGGGGAAAGTCGTCGTCATCGCCGTCATATTCGTCAATATCGTCTGCATTGTTTTCGTCGTCATCATCGACGAGAGACGACGCGATCGACGTCGACGTCGACATGCTGGTGATAGGCGGTGGCGTCTCCGGACTCGCCGCGTCGATAACCGCCGCTGAATCATATGCCTCGAAAACTACTACGACGAAGACGCGACAATCATCCTCCTCCTCTCGCCCCACTCCGTCGATTCTCATCCTCGAAACGTCCGACGACCTCGGCGGTCGCGTCCGCACCGACGTGACGGACGACGGGTACGTCCTCGATCGGGGATTCGCGGTATTCGTCGAGAACTATCCCACGTCGCGAAGATTATTGGACTACGATGCGTTGGATCTGGCTAGGTTCGAACCGGGCGCGCGGGTGAGGATGCGTCGCGGCGACAATAACGACGGCGGCGATGGCGAATATTACTTCGCGACATTGTCGGATCCACTGAGGCGTCCGCGAAATGCCCTAACGACGTTATTCTCACCTATATGCGGTCCGATGGATAAGATGAAACTGATACCGCTCTTTGTGACCGTTTTCGCCAAGAGCGTCGAGGAATTGTTCGACATGGATGAAATCGACGCCCGGACGTGTCTGACAGAAACGTACGGATTATCGGACAACTTCGTAAACTCGTTCTTCGCGCCATTCGTCGAGGGGATATATTTGACGTCGTTGGAGAATATATCATCGCGAATGTTGCATTTCATTTTAAAGATGTTCGCGGGGGGATACGCGTCGTTGCCACGGGGTGGGATGCAAACGATGATAAATCAGATGAGGGATAGGGCATTGAGTCTCGGGGTCGACGTTCGGTACAGGTCGAGGGCGACNAACGATGATAAATCAGATGAGGGATAGGGCATTGAGTCTCGGGGTCGACGTTCGGTACAGGTCGAGGGCGACGTCGTTGACGGTAGCGGCATCATCATCGTCGACGGAGGACGCAAGGGAATACATCGTCAGGTTCGATACGAGGGAGCATGGCACGACGACGATTGTGCGGACGGTACGCGCACGTACCGTAATAATCGCGACCGACGTCGACGCGGCGAATACGCTTCTAATGGGCACGAACGGCCTCGTCGGCGGTAGCGGTGGCGGTAATGCCTACGCCGAGGATGAATCATCATCATTTCCCCCGACGTCTGAGGGGAAATTCATGGCATCGTTGCCGCCACGTCGAACCGTCGGTTGCTTGTACTACGGATTCGCCTCCCCGGCACCGGTCCTCGATCCAATCCTCATATTGAATGGCGAAGGCGGTGGACGCGACAAATCCAAACGCAACACGAAGGAATACCCCATCAATAACGTATGTTTCCCCTCGAGGGTACATCGTGACCATGCCCCCGACGGATACGAGCTATGTTGCGTGTCGATAATGGAAAACGCGCTGTCGCAACACGGGAACGATGTCGATTCCCTCGATGTGGCGGTGAGGATGCAGCTATCGACGTGGTTTCCTGAATATGCGAGTGACATCGTCGACGACAAGGGGTGGGTACGTAAGGGATATTACGTGATCGACAACGCCCAGCCTGCGAACTACCATCGCGGTGGCGGAGTCGACGACGAAATCGTCGCGGGATACGCCAACGTACACGGTGGACGGGATTGTTCCACCTTTCGGGGGCTCATGCTCCCAAACGGGATACACGTTTGCGGGGATCATATGGCGACGTCGACTCTGAAGGCGCCCTCGAGAGCGGGGCAAATTCCGGGGATGCCGCCGCGAGGTTCGTTCTGTCGGGATGATTCGTGATTATATCGAGTGGGCGCGGGAGGATGACATGGCGCGTGACGATGGTCCATAGTGGCAAATAGGGATTTTACAGTATGCTATCACTTCGTCCGAACTTCATTTGTACATCCATGATAGGAATTCATGATCATGATGCAAAACTTGAACATGGGTGGGAAGGTCGTGGCTGCTGGGGGACTCTCAGTGATAACACCAAAGAAATAATCTGATCCCACCATCATTATCAGCATCAAGATTTTCAATGTGGAGTTAACTCACTGCAACTTAGTAACATATACCTGGCAGTAGCGACCCTGAAGTGATGATCATTGTAGAGTTCAAGGGCACATCAATAGGTACTGACCAAAAATAGGTTCGTTTCTAGATTCTTTTACCACTGTACTCTAACTCCCCACGCCCCCTCACCTCAATAAACACGGACACCCTCTTGAGCTAAGAATTGAGGATTGACAGGGGGGGGCGGAGCCGAAGCTCCAGGATACTGCTCCATGTTTGCATTTTTTGAAGGGTTTATAATACTAATGTCACCCTCCTGAACAGGCACTGCTGCTACAGGGACGTCCACCATTGGATTGGGCTTCTTCAACTTGTACGATAAAATTAGTCCCATCATCAGAACTCCTATAATTGAAGCTAATACAATGATCACGATGATGAGAGCACTGGGACCTGGGCTACCAGCGGGGCATGAATCAGATGGGACATTTTGGCCAACTTCACAGCATGCTCTCTTGTTGTATTCTCTCCCTGCCACTGAAAAACATGGCTTGTTAGTCTCTTCTATTACATTCAAAGCACGAAAACTTTGCAGATAACTTCTTACTGTCTGAGTTGTCCCAAAGGTCATTTGGCAGATCACTCTGGGATGGGCATGTCTCAGGGACAATACCTGCATAATTAGTGCTATTACAAACCCCACAAGTAGCATCCTCGCCTCCACTGAGGAATCGCAAAGCATCGAGTTCACATGCACTCAATTCAATTTTGGGACAGCTAGCAGTTGATCGCGCCACAAATCTCTCCAGCATAGTCGACGAGGTCGCTTCTTCTCCAAGGACCCGCTCGATCGCAGACATGAACAAAGTAATCCCAACCGCGCCCAAGAATAGGTGCGGGGTGACACTTCGATCATAAACAGGAACGGAGACAGTTGTACCCATCATACCACCAAAGTAGAACTTGTATGGCTCTACCCAAGCGACGAAGTCTTCGTTCTCTTCTACGCCAAGACCCAAAGCAAACAATTGGTAGTATGCGCTCATTGCTGATATGAGATCACCATAGATATCACGAACGGCCGTCCAAATCCCACCTGTGCTGCACGCGATAGCCTTGGTAACAATGTGGTCTGCTTCGGGGCCTAGGCTATATGTGAATATAGTTGTTTTCATACCATAATTCGACAAAAGCTGCTCAGTACGGTTATTCACAAGGCTGATTACATCGTCCTCTCTCTTTCCTTCTGTAATGCGACCGTCTGTCATGAATAGTATGGCAATGTTGCAACGACTTGTTACTTCACTGATTGATTCGTCGAGGACATCAAATGCTTTTGTGAAGGCAATT
>JALLBA010000627.1:0-16715 GCA_036939675.1 Cyclostephanos invisitatus
GATATTATAAGTGGTATCGGATTAAAGTGAGTACATTTTACCTATTTTCCCAAATCGCTTTCCGGGACTGAAACTATGCGTTTCTTAAATATTCCGTTGGATGGGGGGGCGGCCAGACGAGAACGGACGGAGACGCATTCATGGATAGAGAGAAAAAATGCCGACATTCCACATTCACATCTCTTCTTTTGGGTTTGGGCGAGGCAAAGAATCTTCTGCATCGGTGATACTTACTACTACTATTATGAGGGCATCAATACACGATAGCACATGAAACGGCTTGATAGAGATTCCATCGATGGGAAGCGTCGATAGAGCATCAATAGATCATCGATAGAGCAACGGGCAGAGAAATACCATGCAACTGCACGAATGCCTTCAATTGGCCGTCTCTCGTTCACCCATCGGTTTGCCGGGTGCCATGCTGACTTCCGATCGCAAGTCGGGTGATTCCTTCCTGCCTCACGTTTCGATCGATTGGTCGCATGATGGACAATCGCAAGGACGTGTCGATTATCCGATAATGTCCACCCTGAGGTGTATCGTTTCTGAATGGGGCTCTAACGCGCAAACCAATTTTTACATCCCTCCCGAGCGCTATGCCGGCTACTCCTACCTCGAGGACGACGGACGATCAGGACGCAATGCTCAACGCGGCACGGATACTCATGCTCATGGGCATCATCATCATCATACATTCGTTTATGCCGAGGAGCCTAGCAATCTCCATCCTCACCATTACGAGGTGTACACCATGCGCGTCGATTCGCACCACTCGCACAAAACGACGGTGACGTCTATTTATTCGTCATTCAACATGACGCGCCCGCGTGGAGAAATCACCCATGGAAGATCGGTGCACCATGGACAATCATCACCGCTCGCACCGCACGTGCGAACATTGAATTCGAGCAACATTCATCCTCACATGACAATCCCGTACATTCATCCGCAGTTGAATATACCCGTCCCTCCTCTCCATTTGCCATGGTTCTATGGAGCATTGTGCTGGAGCTTCGCATTGGCTGGACTAGTCATGCTGAGTCTGCCCCAGAAATGGATTCTACATGGTGGTGGGCGTGTGAAATTCGGCAGACAGGAGCATTACCGAAGACATTGGTTTCCCTATCGTGCCTTTGCGTGGGTTTTAATCCTGTGGCAGGTAAGTTCATGTTTCAATGTGTACCATAGCACGCATCCTCAAATGCTCGCAGTTTTCGAATTTCTACCCACTTTCTTTGAAACCGCATTATCCAGAGTCCATGCTCCTTCCTTGCAGATTACGTCCACATGACTGACATCTCTCCATGGCATGTCATAGATCGGGTTACGGCCTGTACGATGATGTCGCTGGAGCTAGTCAAACTAGTCATCATGCGCCAATACACTCGTCCTCTCATTTATGCCCTATACCTTTTTTCTTGTGGTGGTGCAATATTTTGTTTTTTCAAGAGCCAAGAGGCTCAGAAATGTTTGAACGAAGATGGTTTTGTCTTTTGGCATTGCGGTTGGCATTGCTATCCAATATTTGGCAGTATAGTGCATATGTTGGATTATTATACAAAGCATGCGTCATCAGAATGTACAAAGAAAAAGACGAGGTCCACATGACAAGTCTTGAATGGACGATTCGGGGCGCTTAGCAGTGCTATCGAGGCCCAAAAATCGATCATGGCTGGGAAAGGACATCAGTTGTGTTTAGCTTCTCCTACATCGTCGATTTCCAATATGGATGAGATGACATCCCCGCCGCCTTACGGGATGGAAGCCTTCTAATCTGAACCTCCCCTTGATCTCATCATTATTCATGTTGTACAGTTTCAAATCAAACATGGATATTGTATTAAATTGAACCTCCCCAGGTCAGGAAAGGACCGGGATTCATTGCCATCAATGGCAATAGTAAAACTAATCTTTGAAGTATTCTGTATTACGTAACATGAAAAGTCTACAACATTATTAATGCCGCCACTCTCACTGCCTTCCTTAGTTGCATCACTACATGAACAATGCGCTCTGCCATTTCCTGCCAGAGCCAGTCTTTCCAGTCCCTCCTATCGCGGTCTTGCCAATGGACGCGATCTGCATGGCTCCCCCTTTCGCGCCGTGCAAGGCCGATAACGCTCGTTCTCTCACCCTGCTAGTGCCCCTGACGGCCTCGGCGCCGCCGCCTCCGTCGCGATTGCGGCGCCCGCGGTCGACATTATCATCGGCATCGATGGTGATGGAGCCATCGGATATGCTAGATGCGTGACTCTTCTCGTCCGACGATAGCTCAATGCACCGCATCGGCTTCACGATGGTGTTACCATCGTCGTCGTACTCCTTCCGACGGCGGCTCGCGCGCTTCTTGTGTATGAATTTATCGGTATCCTCCCCCTCTCGCACCCGCGAGGGCGTGGCCGCGCGGGAGGATGCGACCTGGCAATTCGTGTACTTGTCAGGCTTCGACGACGATCTCGCGCGTTCCACCGAGGACTGCGACGACTCGAGGTAGGTGCTGATGGTGTCCTCGTTCGACCCTACCCTCGAGGCACCGCCGCCCCTACCCTTCCCCTTCTCAGGATGGTACGATGCGAGATCATCGCAATCCTTGGACGGGGGGGCATTCTTCCTCGAGGGTCCCGTTGGCATCGACGTAGTCACCTCCCTCCCGATCGCGTCCCGCGTCGTCTTCCCCTGCGAGGCGCGTCCGGAGGACGACCTTGGCCCGTTGCCGTTGCGACGGGCCGATCGCGCCGCGGACGCCGCCAGGGACGGCGTCGTCGTTGCCACGGACCTATTGGGCGGCGTATCCGACCCCAACGACGCGCCTCGGGAGATGTTGATACGGTAGGACGACGAACCGTACGACGGCGATTTCGTCAATGGTGGCAGGGGCGTGGTGGGGACGTTGCCGCTGCTGCTGCTCCGTCGATGAATCGTCGATTTCTTGATACGGTCCCGATCCTCTCCCTTCTCGACGACGACGGCAGTGGCCGCGGAGGACTTGACGGTCCCAATCCTCTTCTTCCTCGAGGGCGGCGGCGACGATGACGACGACGACAACATCGAGGGAGGTGGGACCGCGACGATGCAACCGGACGACGTCGGCACAGTCGATGTCCTCAGCCTCCTTGAAATCGATGACTCCCGTCGTCCGTACGTCATATCGTTTCTTCCCCCCCTCAACGACCTCCTACGTTCCACGCTCCCGCGCCTCCCATTCCCCGCCTCGACCTCGACGGTTGGACGGCGCGGTCGTCGCCGGAGAGCTAATTTCAGTAGAAGAGAGGGAGAGAGCTCTATTTGTGTATCTGTAGTCTCCTATTTGTGCCACAAATAAAAGTTCCACGTGGAGAATTTATTTGTGCGACAAATAAAAAAATACAGGTGCACAAATAAAAAATTGGTCATTTTGTAAGAAATATCCGTGCATTCGCGCATTCGGGGCCAAAAAATACAACTTCGCACAAATCGAATACACAAACGAACACTCGCGAACAAAAAAAACCTTCGCACCGGTCATTTGTGTATTTGCGTATCTGTGTACCTGCTAAAAAAATCACAGCCTTAGAGAGAGTGGTCGTGATTCTGGATCTTGCTGGGTACGTAGGTACCATAGGTACCTCACGTACCAAAACGAAAATGCGCTAGTGATACGTATCCCACGTACTTACGTAAATCTGCCGACACACAACAACATCATGGTGATGTGTGTGAAGTTTGATGTGAAGATGATGTTTGTGTTTGGGGGTGGGTCCCTGGATCCACTTCAATGACCACAATATCAATCTCTCGACCAACCCCCCCCCGCCCGTCCCGCCGCGCTCTCCCTCTGCCCTTGGTTCTAAACCAAGCTTTTGAACAAACACAGGAAACAGAAAATGGCAACACTGCGTGGCAGCAAACGCGAGGCCCTTGGTTTGAGGTGTCGCCGATTTGACATTGCAATACTCGCTGTATTTTCCCTTGGCGTCGTGCCATCACGTGCCCTCGTCCATCCAAGCCGATCGCATAATTTTGCAGCGCGATGGGCTCCGACGTCTCCATATGTCTCTCAGTCGCGCCATCCCCGTTATGATCAAAAATCGACCTGTACAAGATCCATATGTTTAGTTACGACAATGACTGATGGAAGCGACGATTTCAAGGATAAAGGGCTTTTCCGTTGCCCAGAGTGCATCAAATCGGCAATCAGTAAATTCAAATCCCGCCCGTCCGCATACCTCCTCATCCCTGCAGTTGCCGCATTCGTCGGCTGGTTCACTAATTATCTAGCAGTACAAATGATATTTTATCCCATAAAATATCGTGGAATTCCGCTTTGGCGTTGGAACGAGCAACCGCTGGGCCTAATCGGGTGGCAGGGAATCGTCCCGTGTAAAACTCGTGCGATGTCGGATACGATGGTGAATATGGTGACGACGCAGCTGTTGAATATAGAGGAAGTGTTTCGGAGGTTAGATCCCGCCGTGGTTGCGACTTTATTGGGACCGGAGGTGCCAAAGTTGTTGGAGAGTATCGCGAGTGATGTTCTTCCGTCATCTGGTTTTGCAAAATTATTCCGGGCTATCTTCTTTGCGTTGCCAGGGAGGATGATATCCACTATGGCAGGTCTAAATCGCAGTTTCTTGGAGGGTCTGACTGTCGGAATGCAGGATAACATTGGCGCACTGTTGAACATCAAAAATTGTGTTATTGACCAGATGATGCAAGATAGGTCCCTTCTTGGAGAGCTCTTTAAGAAATGTGGACAGAAGGAGCTCGACTTTCTAACAAACAGCGGCCTATGGTTTGGTTTTCTCCTGGGCATTATTCAAATGATCATTGCATTATTCTGGGAGAATCCCTGGGCGCTGAGCATCGGTGGCGCGATTGTCGGAACCGCTACGAATTGGCTCGCCCTGAAATGGATATTTGAGCCAGTCAATCCAACGAGAATCGGCCCGTTCACGTTACAGGGTCTATTCTTGCGCCGACAGAATGAAGTGGCAAAGGAATTCTCTTCCTTCTTCGCGAAAAATGTGCTTACGAGCGAGAAACTGTGGCAATCGATTTTGAACGATCCATCGACGAAGCCAACGTTTGACCGACTATTTCGGAACCATCTTCGAAAATTCACTTATTCATTAGCTGGCGGATTTGGACTTATACCCGGCGCCAGACTGTTCACTACTTTTTTGGCTCCTCAGGCAATTGCAAAGCTGCCGAATCACTTGCACGTGCTTCACCCCTACGTTGACAAAACTCTGGGCCTGCAGGCCACCCTGCAAACGCAAATGGAACGAATGACGAGCGCCAAATTCGAAAGGGTCTTGCATCCCATATTTGAAGAGGACGAATTGACTCTCATCTTGGCTGGAGGTTTCTTGGGATTCTTGGCTGGGTTAATACAGCAGGGGATTGAGACCGGGTATTTATGGGAGTGGCTTAATAGGCGAAGGGATTGGTGCAAGAAGCTAGTGGGGCGTAAAGGAAATTCGGACAAATATTAACCATCATTAATGAATCCAGACAGTTATATCGACACTATTAACAAACTTAAGGAACTCTGCAAATTTTCATCGATGCGAAATCTGTCGTCAACTCGTCGCAAGACGTCTCCCTCGTCACCACCACGACGTCGTCTCCTTCCTGCACCATACCGAACTGTTTCGCATATTGTACCGCTCTCGCCGGACGCTTCACGCTTGGTACGTTCATGAGCATATCGTCGATGTGGATCGGGTGTACTCCCCTGTGCAGCATCAGCTGTCTAGCGACCTTGGCGCTGGGACAGAATGCCAATATCGGAACATTTGGACGATATGCCGAGATCAATCGAGGCTACTCGTAACATCATCGTGCGAAATGAACAGAAAGGTGTCCAATGATGAGAGAAGACGGGAATAAATGAATCAATGTTATTCGTCCACAATGGTCCAAAGTGAACTCACCAATACCCCCCCAGAGGTTAAGACCACGATCACGGCGGCATCCCGTTCCTCCGCGGCAGTCACGGCAGCCTTCGCAATAGCGCCGTCTACGCCCCTGTCCTTCCTCTCAGCCTGTCCCCTAACGAATCTGTCCCTGGCGGCTAGGTTGAATTCCGGCATGGTAGTTTTCGTGAACCTCTCGGCACTCGCTATGATCTCGTTCATGGTCTGCACGACCTGGACGGGATACTTCCCCTTCGCGGTCTCCCCCGACAACATGACGCAGTCTGCACCGTCGTATATGGCGTTGGTCACGTCGGCGACCTCGGCACGAGTCGGACGCGGATTCTTCGCCATAGACTCGAGCATCTGCGTGGCAACGATAACGGGCTTACCGGCGGCGTTGCACGCCGCGACCATCTCCTTCTGGGCGTTGGTGACCTGCTGGATGGGTATTTCGACTCCCAGGTCTCCGCGCGCGACCCTGTTTGGTGGGCGGGAAGCGAGGACGAGAATCCGCAGAATAAAACCCCGATTAGTACGATGACAATATACCATGCTGGATGAAAGCACAAGACGGGAGGAACGCGCGTCGACACCACCTCCATCCTCTACAACTCACATGATCCCGTCGCTCTCCTCGAGTATCTCGTCGAAGTTCCTCAACGCCGACACGCTCTCGATCTTGCTAATCAACAACGGCAACGGATTGCCCTTCTTCCACAATCCTTCCACCTCGAGCTCTTTCGCGCACTCTTCCATATACGAGCGTATCTCCCTCACCCCACCCGGACTCTGTATGAACGACGCGGCGACGTAATCTACGTCCTTCGTCATGCCGTAACGTATGTCCACCCTGTCCTTATCAGACATGGCCGGTAGGTCCGTCGTCGCGCCCGGCAGGTTCACGCCCGCTCGCGAACGCAATTCGCCCGAGTTGTCCGCGACGGTACTTACCGATCCGTCGGACGTATCGACGGACGTCACCGTGAGGGTGATGGCGCCGTCGTCGAGGAGTACCTTCATGCCGGGTACGAGACATTTGGCCAATCCCGGATAGTCGATGTATAGGTCGGATGCGGTGCTGCTGGTCGCGTAGTCCGACGACGTCCGGAGGGTGACGACGCTCCCCGCCTCGATATTAACGTTCATGTGACCGGATTCATCCCCGAGGAGCTTGCCCATGCGTACCTCCGGACCGCGAGTGTCCAATAACACCGCCCGGACGTTCTTGTGCACGAGCGATTCCCCCGTGGACGTCTCGCTCTCGGACTGGGCATCATCCCCGGCGAGGACGCTGTGCCGTCCATTGCAGGCGCGGAGGTTACCCATTCGCAATTCCACCTCCTCGACGGTGGCGTGACTGAAGTTGAGACGCATGACTCGCATGCCGGACCGCACGATCTCCTGGAGTACCGGACGCTGTTCGGAGGTGGGGCCGATGGTCGCGACGATCTTCGATAATTGTGGATTCCACTTCTTCGATGGGGCGTAATCCCACGAATGCTGGTAGGACATTAGATTGCGCGGATCGGGGAGGTCGAAGCTCGATCGGGAGCTATGTCCGCGGGCAATGGCGGACGACGACGACGACGTCGTCGCGGCGACGGCACGGGAGGTGGTGGGCGCATATCGAGCGGTGGAGCGGATGGCGGCGGCCGCCGCTCCTCCTCGGAGCGTTCGATGGGCGAGCATCGCGGAACTTTGTTTTTTCCGTTGGTGGACGGGGTAATAATTAATTACTTTGCGGGTGATGAATAATCGGCGCAGGCAGGTACCATAGCTAGAGCATGCAGTTGGGATGCTTGTTAGGTGGAGATTGTGGGCCAACGCGGGTCTGTGGCGTGGATCTTTTGGAGTTCCACGTGTAACTTTACCGAAATCGTCGGCAACAGAAGCGTTACAAAATCATGTACGAATACTTACCAGCTAAACTTGATTTCCTCATGAGAAAGTAAAGGAGCAATGCGAGTGGAACAAAACAATCCCATGCAATCAATGTAGGTTAGAATCCATTTGACTGTTGAATCCCCTGGTTTTCGTCAGAATTGGAACAGTGTGTTCGTTTGACCTCGAATAGAAACTACACTCAGGCGCGGAGCATATGTCCATTAAGTACCATCACTACCAATGGTGTTCGAAGGGCTGTGAGTAAATCCTTACGTTGATAAAGAAGTATCACCGTGAGCTCGCAGCCATGGCTGGTCCTAATAAAGCGAGGCACAACTGGGGTATCATCGAGTATGTATGACAACCTCTAGCTCTAGTGGTTGAGTGTGCTGAGGAGCACGCATGGTACCTGCTAAAATCAAATAACTCTTCTCAACTCAGCATGTTTGCAATGTGCAGGACAGCAAGTCAATAAAAACGATAACGCTCATTTAAACGATGCGATTAATGTTGTTCTTTGTACAAAAACTCAATTCCATCTCATGGCAAATACCACCATACTCACACAAGGAATGCTAAAAACAGACTAAACAACAGGAACGTGACCGGTCGAACCGTACTTTTCGACGTATTCCCTCTGCTTGATGGCCATCATCTTGGCCAATGGCGACTTCTTCGCCGCCAACCTTCCCCACTCGGATCCGCTTAACGAGTTCGCGTGAGACGCGGGGGCCGGCGGGGCGGCGGCGGGAGGGGCCGCGGCGATCGTCGTCGGCACCACCGCCTCCGCGATCGCGGCGGGAGGAGAAACGGGCGACGCCGGGGTCACCGTGACCGCCACGGCGGGAGGCGGAGTCGACGCCGCCACAGCAGCGGCGGCGGGCTTTGCGGCCGCCGCGGCGGACGACGGCGCCACCCCCGACACGAAGTCGGCGAACGCTCCAACGTCCGCCGCATCCTCGACGGTCACCATGATGGCAGCGCCGACAGAAACGTTCTCGGTCCCCGCCGAAATGAGCAGCCTTGCCACGACACCGTCGTCCTGGGCCTCGAAGTCCATCGACGCCTTGTCGGTCTCGATGACCGCGAGGGAATCCCCCGCCGAGAAGGTATCGCCCTCGGCGACGTTCCACTTCGATATGGTTCCCGATTCCATTGTGGGGGAGAGGGCGGGCATACCTACGACTATGTGATAGGGAAGATCCGCGGCGGAGGCGAACCATCTAGAGAATTTCGGGGATGACGCTCCCAACGTCGTCGTTCGCGAGGTCGGCTGTCGTCTACGCGGGGAGGGAGAAACGACATACGGTTGCATGCCATCGCGTTCGCCGTCATGGGACGAAGGTCGCGCGAGGGAAGCGAGGCAACGATCGGATGACGGGGTTTTAGGACGAGGACATTGCGACCACTGTCTTCTTGCGGTCGCGATAAGTGCGCTGCGGGTGGCGGAAGAAGTGGACAACATCCCAAAAGGTTCGGTCGGCGGAATAACAAAAAATGAACCCATTTATTATTTCATTTTTCATTTTTAGAAATTTGGCGGGAAGTGGTTTTCCGGAGCGTCCGTCCGTCCCTCGTTTCTCCCTGCAGGAAGGCAGCAAAGACAACGGACAACACGTATCACGCCGATAAAAACGTGTGTGAGATTTTTGAGATTTTGCACTTGAGAAGGTTTCTTCTTTTTCTTTTGAAAGTGTATTTATTCCTAAGTTCAACATGTTGTTCAACTACATCATTCCCCCATTTTTCTGTTTCGTGCGCACCTCATGGTACAAGAAAACAACAATGAAAGTCACCTAAAATCTTGCTCCCCGCCCCGTGCCCCTCATCACCGCGCCGCTCAACGCCCGCCTCATCATTTTCAAGACGACCTTAGTCTTAGTGGACGGAAACATAATTCTCGCTGTCTCCTCTCATTCACCTCTTCGGTCGTCAACAAGTGGGATTGGTTCATCCCGATTCCCTTCTCCCGACGCTAAGCTGAGTAATAAAAATGGCCGATGACGACGGCTACATAGAGGAGCAACAAGCATGTCAGATATACTCCGAAGAGGATGCGTTCACCGTATTCGTCCAAGCGTTGCTGGCGGCATTCGCGCTGGCATCTCTGTGGATCAAGCGCTTGCAAGAAAGGCCACAACGAGACTTCTTAACGTGGTTCCTAGATGTTTCGAAACAAGCATTCGGTGCGTGCTACGCTCACGTTTTGAATATGATCATAGCGGCACTCATCGCCGGCAATGCTAGGGGTGGACAAATTCTTGACGATGAGTGTGCTTGGTATGCCATTAATTACGTCATTGATACGACGCTTGGATTGGTGATAACGATTGTGTTCCTCGACTGGCTAGACCGCCTTGCCAACCATTTCAACTGGGTCGCACTGAAGAATTCAGGTGTTTATGAGGGGAGAGAGGGCATCTGTCATTGGGTTTGGCAAATGTTTGCGTGGATTATCCTATTAACGTTGGTCAAAGTGGTCATATGTCTCTTCATGTGGCTCTTTGCTGTCCCATTAGCGTATGTGGGGGCAATCGTTTTCGCGCCCTTTCAATCCAACATTCGATTCGAGCTCTTGTTCGTCATGATTTTCTTCCCGGGAGTGTTGAACATAGTGTATTTTTGGATAACTGATTCCTACCTCAAAGCCGATAATAGGGATCCCGATAGCGAAGAGAAGGAGATGACTCCTGTTTCGAATATTGGGGAGACTGTGACGCCATATTCTCAAATGGGTGACACTGGTAATGAATTGAATGGTATCCGCAAATCGATATCAAGGGGGGATGTTGCATCGTATGAGTCAACATCTAATCACACAAGCACTCTTGTTTGATGTCATCACCGACCAGCGAGTCATACATAAAACATAATTCATACATTCGGTATGGAGCATTAAGCCTTATCATTTGATTTACCTCAGCTTTCATCACGATTGAGGCTTCAGAATTGTAGTCGATTCATAGTCTTTGCTGGGACCTTTCACTCGATACATGATGACGATTTCAGATGCCGACAATCCGTTGAACCTAACGCGAAATGTGGCACTGTATAGATCCTTTATACAAAGGTGATCCGACGTTGCCCTGACCCAAAACGATTTATCATCCATGGAAGTCGGCACAGCAATAGTCTCGGGAACAAATTTGAGGCTTAAGAAGAGATGTGCCCTTCTTCCCCCTTCAACGAAATATATTTCGAGGACATCATTCTTCAAACAATACGTATCGATGATGAGAAATACAACCAAGATGAAAGCGACAATGTCGACTGCGTATAATTAAGTGTATGACGAATGTACATTCTCACCTTGCACACATACTCGTATTCCCGAAACACTTCAAACTTTTGGGACGGAGTTAATTCGTACAAACCATCTTCTCGATATAGCACTGGATTATCTTCGATGTCGTTGACACTGAACAATTCAACGGCATTATCATCATGTTTGCATTCAGGGTCCGACCTATCCCAATACTTCGAGTATTTCACAGAACCGTAGACTCGTTCTACCTTCCTCGTTTGCAAATGAACAATGTGCCGATCATACGACCATTTCCCGAGAATGGATTGGAGAACTATCTTTGGCATGCGGCTCCCATCTTGACCAAGTAAAAGTTCCTTTTTAATATCCGATAGGCACTGTTGCGATAGATCATCATCCGATTGATAGAATGTTGGCACTACTGCATCCCCGACATGAACACTATGCCTCGGATAATCACCTTGAAAACACAGTTGAGACAATGTATCCAGGTATCCAATGTAGTCGAAGTGAGGAAATTGTGCACGAGGAGTGGCTTTTCGGATAGCTTCGCTTGCCCTAAGTGCAGACCCTATTTGCTCTGCATCTAACGAAATGGTGCCACCCATAACCCCTGCTGCCAGCCTCGCCTGAAGTTCCATTATTCCCATGTATGGTCCTCTATACATTCCACAAAATGCAAGGTTGGGTAAAGATGGATGAAGTATGTCCCAAGCGAGTGTTAAAGGAGCAAAACTATCCTGCGGATCATAATTAACCGAAGTGAGAATATCAGGGGAGAGCAATTCTTGTAAAACTGGTGCGAATCCAGTACAGCAAATGATGTCATCAAAGTCATCAAGTGACGTGGTATGATATGGTAGATTAGAGTTGTCATTGTCTGACTGAGCATCGTCTATTTTTAATCTGCCGTCATCATCAACCCCGACCAATCTTCCACGGATTACTTTTATCTTGTCTTCTCGTACTAAGTCCAAATACTCGTCACTGATCACCACAAAAGGTGGCTCATCGAAATTCGTCGGCTCGCCTAAAGAGTGGCGTTGCCGATGCCCAACAAGGGATTGGAGGTATTGGTGGCGCTCACGGCAGTCTTCTGGAGTCAATGATATTGTCTCGTGTGTTTTGGGATATGGTTGATGTCTCCTATAAAGAACTAAGTCAGCGGGAAGAATTGTGATGGCAGTAATATCATTGTTCTCCTGTCCAATTGATTGCGATGGCTGCATCGTTGGGATCCACCGAGGCAATATCCAAGGAACAGAAGGGGAAACATTCACTACTCGTGCCGCAGAGCGAGAGAGATCTGAAGCTATTTCTAACGCACTAAATGATGACCCAATCACTGCGACATTTTTGCCTTTGAATGAATGGTGAGTTTTGTAGTCGGAAGAATGTATCATTTGAGGTTTGATGTTGCCGCCATAGCTCTTCTTATTTTCGCCGCTTCCGTTCTGCTTTGTTAAGAAAGAAGGCCATCGCGGAGTACGGAAAAATCCAGTGGCAACAACGACTCCACCGAAATCTCGACTGTGACTTGTTTTTGTGTTCAAATCTATCCACTCAACTTTGTAATTGTTTCTTTGATCCTGGGATGAGTGAGGTCCCTCGAGTTGCTCCACATTAAAAACATTGCACTCGAATTGGAAGTCACACGACGGCGATAAGCAAGCAGCTGCATAACTCTCGAGGTACTCGTGCATTTCCTCCACGGAGGGAAATGTGCTTGCATCGCCCGGCCATGGCCAGTCCGAGAATCGACAGGTATATTTTGATAGATTGGTAGACATTCCTTTCCACATTTTGCTTGCTGGATGGTTGTGACGACGATGGTCAGCGGACGTAGATCGATCATCAGAAGGATTCTGTGGATGGTGAAAAGGTGCCGACGACGATGACTTTGTTGACTGAGTTGTCAATACGGACGAAGGAGATGGCGTCCATGCCCCGCCGACTGTTTTGGCCACCTCAAATATTGTTGGTCGCAAACCCTCCCGTATTAGTTGCCTGGCGGCTACGAGACCAGAGGCTCCCGCACCGATTACTGCCACCTCAAGCATAGGAGCGATTGCCGTTGAATCTGCAGCACGCTGGGTGATATGATATGTACTTTTCAGTTGCCTCTTCACGTCGCTCTTGGTTGAAGCAAACCAGCACGAAGTTGTCACACTAGACAGTAAATAATAGTACGTATCGTAATGTCGTCTGGTTCTGGGTGTGTATGGTGTGTATGAGTGTCTATGAGTGTGCTCGAGAGAGAGTTCTTTCCCGCCATCTCGATCCTATTTTTCCCCTTTTCCAATCGTCCCGCCCGCCGGCCCCGGCCCGGCCTCAGCAGCAGCCCAACCCAGCCCGCCCCACGATCGCACCGACCATCGATCGGCCCTCTACTCTCCCCGCAACCTGCAACTAAGTTGACGCACGCTTCCATGAAAATGGATACCATGACAGATGACGCGGATGATGCGGAAGCCGCAACCCTGTCAGCCGGTGATTATCCCATCACACTTGATGGATTGCTGCCCGCCATCTACTTCGGCCAAGGCGAATATGACATGGACTCCAACATTCACCTCCGAGCAGCTCCGTCCACTGTCAACTTCAATTCCATACATCGTCACACGCTCTCGACTCGTACAATCGCTCACTATTGTCGCCTCGAGCAGATTGGCGAAGGGACGTACGGTCAAGTTTATAGAGCCAAATGCCTGAGTTCCACACTCTCTTGTCCCAATGGCGGCGAGATTGTCGCCTTGAAGAAGATTAAACTACATCATCCAGGCTACTGGGGTATACCACCCACTGTTCTCCGGGAGATAAAGATCCTTAAGAAACTTCAACATAAAAACATGGTCAAATTATATGAAGTGGTCAGCTCAAAAGGCGTGGAAGAACTTGATTGGGAGGACGAACGGGAAGATGAAAAACGCAAAAAGGAGGTAAAGAGTAAGAATAGTAACGATAACACTACCCCAATGCCGTCAGACAATAATGACTCTCTGATGACAGGAGGTAGTAAAAAGAATGACTTGGAAGGGAAGAACGTCTCCGCGCAGATCTTACCTCGCGCGGATTCCAACACGAAGAAAAAGAAGCGAGATGCCATGAGTGATGTAGAAAAACTTCGCGAGTCCTACAAGGGCAACCTGTTCTTAGTTATGGAATACATTTCCCATGACCTTACAGGGCTTCTGGACATGGCGATTAAGTTCACTGAAATTCAGATTAAGTCCATTATCAAGCAGCTGTTAGAGGTGTTAGATTTCATGCATATGAGAAACTATGTCCATCGGGATCTGAAGGTGAGAGTTATTAGTGTTGCTTGTATTATCATTAAGCAACTTCATTAGTCATGTTTTTTTTCGCTTTTATGGTCTTCTTTTCGCATCGGTAGACGAGCAATGTTTTGATCACCGATAGGTATGAGGTGAAACTGGCAGATTACGGACTGGCTCGGTCGCTAGAGAGTTCCTTCATTGGGCGAGTGGGAAACAACGAGTGAGCTTATCAATATTTGCCCCCCCCCCCCCCCCCCCCCCCCCCCCCCCCCCCCCCCCCCCCCCCCCCCCNGTCCCAATCCTCTTCTTCCTTGAGGGCGGCGGCGGCGACGACGACGACGACATCAAGGGAGGTGGGACCGCGACGATGCAACCGGACGACGTCTGCGCAGTGGACGTCCTCGGCCTCGAAACCGACGACTCCCATCGTCCGTACATCATATCGTTTCCCCCCCTCGACGACTTCCTACGTTCCACGCTCCTGCACCTCCCATTCCCCACCCCGACCTCGACGGGCGGACGACGACGCGCGGTGGCGTCGACGATCGGTAGCACGACGCCCTCGAGCTCGGGATGCTCTCGAGCGTGAGACGCACGACGAGGAACGACGGGACCGCTCCGTCGTCGACCGTTGCCGCTCGAGATGGAACTTTCCACGACGTCGTCGTCGTCGTCATCGTCGTCCCCATCGCCGCGGCGTCGTTGTTCCCTCGCGCGTCGCGACGTGGACATCGACCGCTCGCGGTCGCGTCTCATCCCGATCCGCTCGAGGTGACGCGCCATCTCCCGAGTCGTCCGAGGGGCAGGATTCGGCAGCGATGGTCCTCCGTCCCCCCTATTCCCCCCCCTCCTCGAACTGTCGATGATCACTGGAACTTATATCACAGGATCGGACTCGTCGAGGCATCCACGGTCGTCCTCAACGTCGTCGTCGTCCCCGTCGTCTTCGGCGTTGCGATGGCGGTGCCGGTCGGACGCGGCGGTCGATACGGCGGGCGTCGTCTTGGGCGCCGACAGCGCCAGAGACGTGAATTCCAACGCGCGGGAATACGACCCGAGGCCCTGGGCCTGCTGCTGCTGCGTCCTGGCGGCGGCGGCGTCGGAGGCGGCGCGCGTGGAGGAGGAGGAGGAGGACGGGGGGGGTACGACGACGACGACCCCCCGCTCGTCCGCATCGTCGTCGTCGTTCCTCGCGGCGGACGACGACCGTCGTCGTCGCGACGACGACGACCCGGTCGTCTCGCGGTCAGTCCCGACGCGGGAGGGGGCCTCCTCGACGTCGACGTCGCGTCCCACGCCGGAAACACGTCCCGTCGACGCCGATCGGACGCGCGGTCGCGTCCCCTCTCCCTCGCCCCCCCCACCCCGTCGCCGACGCCGCCGCCGCTCGACGACGTTCGCTGCGTCGCGATGATTGTCCACCGACGTGGATCGACGACGCGATTGAGGAGGGGCGGGCGAGGAGGAGGGGGGGGGATGCGAGGGCGACCGATCCCTCGACCTTGGCGTCGGCGTCCTCGACCTCGATCTACCCCCCCCCGTGGCGTCAATCGTCGTCGTCGTCGTCGTCGTCGTCGTCCCCCCCCCATCGTCATTCAACGGCCTCCTGCACGGGTTGTTGGGATTCGTCACCGCCCTCCCGGGCATGCGACGATCGACCCCCCCCGACGTCCCGGACGTCACGGGGGTGCGACTGCCGCACTTGTAACACACCTTCCGTCGCACGACCCACCGTGTCCCCCCCTGGATCAATTCGCACAATCGCACGGCGGGATGATGTCGACATAGGCCGGTGAGCGGGTCGATGGTCGATAATAGACGCGTCGAGTAGGTCGATGGGAGGGGGGGGGGGGGAGGCGATGGGGGAGTCGACGGCGACGGATTGGTCGGCATGGTGTTTTTATTTTTGGATGATGTACGAGAGAAAGATGATTCGTGGTCCGCGATTATGTGAGATGAATGATATTATCAACCAACTAAAAATATGTGGAAAGGATGGAGTCAATGGCGCGATGATATATCACGCGTGGATGGCCGTTTCGTTGCGGCATATCAAGGGGTGACAACCTCACAGCATTGTCGATAGGGCTTCGGCTCCATCGTTGTTGACATGATAATATTCTGCTGCTTTGGCGGCATATCTCCAGGTCACAGTTCTCGAGCACTAAATCGGCCCTGCGAAATTCGTGACAAAAAAATGAACACCACGAAACAGCCCGGATAGTGATGTGGGCGCATCTATACCAGTGATAAGCCGCGTGATACCATAGATACCCTATCGTACCGTACACAACGACGCACAACATCATTATCATTAGTTCTCAAAAAGGATACCGTATAGGCCGGGAGATAAGAACCAGCTAATGTGCGCCGGTGTGACAGCTA